>CACRXK020014277.1:0-13233 GCA_902702795.2 Paramuricea clavata
CCCGGTTTCGGTGTACGGGTATGAGTAGTGTCATCTTGTTTTACTGATGTCTGTAATTCGATCATACTTTTTCTGTTTTCTTGCAATAGACAATGATACAATGCGAAAAATGTGCACCTTAATTACGAGTAAAGGTACAGACATCTACAAAAATATTGCTAACCAAAATTATGCTACCCATACATGTAACTGAAACCGGGGTATCTTAACCTCTCTAATAATAAATTCCAACGTGATAATAAATTCAAAATACACCAACCGACAAACGCGTAAAACATGTATAATTAAGAAATTAAACAATTTGACCGTGCCAAACTTGCAAAATGAAACACAAATACAGATTGCAGTCCACACAGAAAATGAAGCGAATCCAACCAGTATGAGTCGCAATATATGGCCAGAACTAAAATATCTGACTTATAGCAGATGGTAATAATGATTATAATAATACAGACACAAACTCCAATATAATTCTTAACCACGATACAGCACGCTAAACAATTGAGTTCATGGACAAACGCATTAACATGAAGAAAGAAAGAGTTACCAGCTTTTAATCATCAGTTTGATGTCATGTTCAATGCGATAAAAATAAAATAACTAACACAAATTGGCAAATTAGATCTTAGCCAAAAGGCCGAAGATTTGCCACCGATATTTCAATGGAACACTTGTGCTACGAAAACGTGGTGAAAAGGATCTCGCTTGTGTGCGATTATGACTTTGACAAACGCTTGATTACTTGTTGCACAAGCACAGCAAGTCTGTTGTGATCGCCCACCGCGAATTTCGCAGTTCTCTTGCGCATGTGAGTGCTGTCATGGAGAGGAGCACAGTGGCCATGTTGCATTGACCGTGAGGCGAGCGTTGCAAACTTATCAGCTTTCACACTCTTTAAAGGTTCATGAATATGTCGAGCTTCTTTCACTTGCAAATTGCATTGTGACCCAGAAAGGTTTCAGATCACGCACCATGAAATAATGTCACACATTAACTACACTGATAGTTCAATTGTTCAATGTTCTTTTTCTAAATATGCGAATATCTAAGTATATAAATATCTCTATGTACATATAAAACAGAGAAACTACAGTGTAAATGGAGAAATATTTCCTCACAACAAAGTCACTAAATATCTATATGTTAGTATATATATCGTTTTATCTATATATATATATTAAAGTTATTGAGAATCATTCATATGCTTATAGTAAATTTCAGCGGAACCACGGATCACATCAGAACAGCACAGCTTACGGAAAAGAGGTTTGTAAGTCTTGGACATACGTAGTTGGTTAAGGACCACTTTGTTATTCGGGTGCCATCCTAACATGCCGATCACAAATGCGTAAAGATTACATTTGATACCCAGTTGATGGAAATTCTGTTTTAACTGGTTGTACTTTAATAACTTATTATAATCAGCAGTGGCCAACACATCTCCATTCTCAAATGGACAGGTGACATCGATGATGGTGGACGACCTTCATCTGAGGATATCTGGGCAACATTCATCATTAACTGCAGGAACCTGTTGGTCAATACGCATGTTACCGTACAAAACTGCTTTATTCAGGTGTTCAGTAGTGTTATGGCACTCACAGATTTGGACCATGTTGCTTTTGCAGTGGCAGACTGTGAGGTAAGGTTTCGGAATGAGAGTCACACACACAGCAAAAAGTTGAACAATTCAACCAACAAGATTTATTCTGATTAGTTGGCACATTTAATCTTGCATGATGTATGAATCTCCAATCCTTGAATCTCCTATTTAGACCTATATAAATCCACAATGAACCATTAATGAAAGCGTCTTTGATCAGTGCCCTCGCAACTTTACCATGATCTGGAAGAGCCAATAATTTGAAAGAAGCACGCTCTTGCACAAGATGATGTAGGAAGGAAGATGTCGATTTAGCAAGACAAGGACCTTTTGTATCTATGGAAATTGATGGAGCTTTGTTGTCTGGGATGTTGAAAGTTAGACCTAACTGGCTGACCTTGCTCAGCTGCAGAGGGAGTGGGTGCGATAATGCATGCGATTGGGATGAAACTTTCCTTCGGTACATCCAGATAGAAAATCCCGAATCAAGGCAGGAGATGGATATGATTGGATAGCAAACATTACAGCTTTCCTCAACTCACCAATTGCAACAGCTGAGACAAAAGGATCACTGGAAGATAACATCTTGATCACCTGGACAACAATTTGGATATCAACTTTGGCTAGGGAGTCTTGAAAACCGGCTTTGGAGGAAGCGAAGATGACGTGGGAGGTAGCTCTAAGGGGAAGGTTACAAATTGAACAAACAACTTTAACTCATTCCCATCCGGTAAAAAATTAGCAATTTCGAGTGGTGTTGTTTTAAATGCATATATCTTTCAAAGTATACATCGTACGAGAACAGAAATTGCATCGTTCGAAAGAGGAGGACTTCCACTTTCCAACGATACCAATTTCAATTTCATGCGGAGTTTGGTTAACGATTTACTCGCATAAATTTGCATAAATTATGATATAAAAAAATGTTGCAATTATGCATAAATATCTCTACCGGTTCAAATTTCAAATATGTCAAAAAAATTTATGAATGTAACTGCTATGAATGTAATCTACTGCAAATACTCAGAGTTCTTTCATATTTAATCTTCCCGTCATATACATCGGAAATTAATATTGGCGGATTGAATTGAGTTAACTAGCTTCTTTCTGTACAATACAAGGGAAGCTTTTTTGAGGCTCACCAGCATGTAATGCAAATGTAAGACAAGGGTGAACAAAAGTTCGAATGGCGTCCAATTTTTTCCACAGAGCCAACAAAGATGAACTGATTCTCTCTAGATCTCTACATAAATCATCAACTAGGGAGTCAGCATCACAAATCATACCAATAGGTACACCGAGGTATCTGTAATGTTCATGTTCTTTAAGGGCGGGAATGTCTTTACCTTGGACTTTGAGTTTATTCAGCTGGATGTTATCTTTGCATCTTTTGTTGCAGGTCATACTTAAGGATGCATACTTATTATGAAGGAATTTGGGACCAATGAGATCAGCAGACGAACTGGCAGCATCTAATAGGAGTTGTAAGTTATCCTTGTTTCTGGATATAAGAACGAGATCATTGGCATAGGCAAGGACTTATATCTCACCATTATAATGCTTAACAGGACCAATGTTATGGCCTGATGAAGAGACAGCATGAAGGATGATGTCAATGCACATGTTAAACAGAATAGGGGATAACAGACCTCCTTGTTTGACACCCGCTGGGATTCGAACTGTGTGATACCAGCTGGCATTCGAACTTCAGTGGTGGCATTCATATACACATTCTTCACGAGGTTCACAACAGAGTCAGGAACACCAAGATGGGATAAAGTGACCAAAATGACTTCATGAGGAACACTACCTCACCAGATCTAACCAGGCAAGGAATAGGTTATCTGGTGTCGTTTGGCATCAAGAACAAGGGATTGTAGGATGAATGTGTCCTCATAACAACCTTCTGTGGGTCTCGCGCTCTTCTGGGAACTTGATAGTTAATTTCAACAGAAGAGTTCACCAATCACTCGGCCATTACACTCATGAACAACTTGTATATGCAACTCATAAGTGCAATAAGTCGGAAGTTAGAAACATCACTAGCATCACCTTTCTTATGTATAAGAACTGTCCAAGACGTCTTCCACTGAGCAGGGACATCATTCTCAAGAAGACATCGGTTGTACATGTTACATAAGACCACTCCTTTTTGGTCAACAGATCTCTCATGGCATCTCTTTCCTATGTTTTTCATCACTTTCAATTTTCTTCAGCTGCCTTTTTATTGAGTAAAATTTACATTTAGTGCTCGCATGAAACAAATACCCTTATCAAAGGTCCTTTTTCATTGCTGCAACATATTATCCATACAAATTTCCAATATGTCTAACACTCCAAGGATAGTATGGCACCAAAATAAGTCTGTGATACCCACAAAAGAACACTCAATCACTATTTGCAAAATGTCTTTATTTCTACGGAACCTTACTATATACATTCTTACATAATCAGTACACCATTGACTTAGTTATCAGTGGCATAACCAGCCTGAAAATTTGGTCATGCTGTTCAAATTTTAAATAATCATTACTCATTTCTTTGGAAATTGATTGTTTTCACAATCTAGAACATGAAAATATTTGCATATAGCATGACCAAGTGTTGTTGGGCTGGCGTCGCCATCATTAGTAGTTATAAAAAAGTAATGTTTTCCAGGGCAGTAATGTTTGCCAAGGCACATAATTGGATTATGTGGTGAAAATATTTCCTTTTTTGCATAAAAAAATATATATTGGACCACAAAAGACCTAAGACTGTAACCAAACTTATATCACATCACCACATCATACCCAAATCCATGCTCCAATGAATCTCTGGACTTCTTCCTGTATAAATCTCAAAGTCGCAATATAAGCATTAGGACTGTCTGCAGCAACCCACAGATTTATCCCCCACATAGTAGGCCATCTTTCATGAACTGCCTAATCCCCAACCTATTCCTTGATTTGACAGTGTGTTCGTCAACAGCAATTTTCTGTGATGGCTGGTACAGTTGTTGATGCAGTTTATTGCTGTAGTCTGCAGTGACAGAATCTTCCATATTCAGAAACTTTGCTTTACAGCGCTTTGTACCTAAACCGAGAAATTATTTCTATTGACCACAGACCAGGTTTTTACACTCCAATAATTCAACCTGCACATACTAAAAAGGTAATCAACCTCTCAATCTCCTCAAGGTTGGTGGACTCCAAGACCCTTCTTTATTAGTATATGGGGATGATTTTTTGATTATTTGTATGTGGGCATATGTATTGGTATGGCCGGCAAGAGAGCCGAATGAACTCAAGCTCACAGTTCATACTTCTGTTGAAACCTTGATCGAAATGGATCCCTGACATATCAGTGAGGGCCAAAATCTGGGATAATATTCCTAGTGTCAGCATCACCATATCTGTCATGTACTATGGGGTCTAGTGGGGGTGCTAGACAGGGAGCTTTCAAAACCTTGGGTCCTAGTGGCTGGGCTTCCCTCTACCTCCACTCATCCCCTACCTTCCCTCTACACTTACACGTTTTCCTAATGGGGGTTGGGGAGTGGGGTTCTCATAACTCTCAGAACTGCTACTTCCCTGAGGCTATGAAACAGGAACAGCAGCTAGGAACAAGATCAATATCTTTGTAACTGCAAATAAAAAGTTTTTTATAGACATAATCTACATGGTGCCACTTGAAATTATAATAAGAGCCAAACTAGTAAGATACAAGTATGAATACTTGGTCTGTTATGTATGTAACAAACAACCAAACATGTGCTCAAGGTTCATTTTACTTTGCCTAGGAATCAGAGTTTTTCATGCCTAAAACACCATAAATTTTCGACAACAATACAAATAAATACCATTTATATTTGTCAATTTCAGTATGGAAGGATTATTTCAACACACAAAATGCGATATGAGGACATACTTGGTCGTTCTAGTGAAGGTATACTAAATGCAAATAAATTTACAACGCCATGGCAATGGCAAAACATTGAAATGGAATGTCTAAAAATGATCAAAATACTTGCCTTGAAACTCCAGACACGACTCCCAATGCCAGATTGAGATACTTGTCTTCGTACGAAGACTTTCCGTCATTACTAGTACTATCAGTTTGCAAAATAAGGCCAAGAACATCTTAAGGATGCGATTCAAACAATACAATTACAACACAATACATTATGCTTGTGTGCGATAATGAGGAAAATTTGCATAAATTTCACCGCATTGATCATTTCAAGGTAAGATATTTGCTTGAAATTGAGCAAGAAACAATAAAATTATACCACTATTTCGGAATATATAGTATCGATCAAGCGGAATTTTTTGGTGGTATTTTCGTATTTCTACTGCAAATACTCGCGGAGTTCTTTCATATTTAATCTTCCCGTCACATGCTTGTCATTTTTGTCAAATGGTAGGTCAGAAAGATATTATTGGCGATTTGTGTTGACTAATGTTAGTAGTTTATATAAAGGTTAAAGTCATGTGCCAATCAAGTGCCACGATTTTGAAATAAGCTTTCGAAGTTGATATATTTTGAGATGATATCCGTTATCTGTTCAGGAGGGTCAATAACTGCACTGTTTTCTATTTTATACCAAACAATAATTATCTAAGTCATATCACCAATGAAAATAGAAGGATAAGTTTATACTTCTGAGCAAAATTTTTGAAATTTAGGTATGAATTTGATTTAAAAAATAGCGCTGAAAATATGTTGATATTTTGCCTTCATTCGGAGTTCAAGTTGGTTACCAGCCGGTCGAACATCAATCGCCCCCAAAAATAATTTAAAGGAAACTTGAGTAAAATGAAATCGATTTTAGTTTTTCTCAAGGATAGATCTTCAAAATACTAGAGTATGAGAGAAATCTATTTTTGAGCCCCATATTGACCTGGAGGTTTTTACAGAGACAGCCTCTTAAGTATCCAATTTATTACACATGGCACATCAAATAAACACAAATATGAATATCTAATTCCAAATAATACTTTACAACAACGAAATATCAGATTAAAATTAAAACAGCAAAATTCGCAAGACCTTTACGGATAATCCAATATAAAATTTTGTACACAACAACAGATATTTGATATATAAATTGATTTAAATATCTTAGCCAAAAGGCTGAGAAGCGATGCCTTCTTTGCCGTTTGTCACTGATATTTCAATGGAACACTTGTGCTACAAAAACATGGTGAAAAGGAGCTCGCTTGCGAGCGATTATGACGTCGACCAACACTTGATTACTTGTTGTGATCGCCCACCGCGAATTTCGCTGTTCTGTCGCGCACACGAGTTCCATTGTGGAGAGGAGCACAGCGGCCATGTTGCATTGACTGTGAGACAAGAGTTGCGAACGTGTATCGGCTTTCGTGCTCTTTAAAGATTCATGAATTACGCCCAGCTTCTTTCACTCACAAATTGCATTGTGACCCGGAAAGGTTTCGAGTCACACAACGTGAAATAATGCGAGACTAGTACGACAATGAATTTCTCAAGCCATGTTAATATTTATTATTATATGTAGTTGAATGAAAACACGCTCAGGTGTATATCGACACAGGATAATAAAGTGTTACAAGTCATATGATATGTATGTTATATATGTTGCTGTCTATGCACGAGAAAGCCGATCGGCTGCCATTTCACGTGGTAGTGTAGGTGAGGATGGTGTTATATCAGCATGTGAAAAACCCCTGTGTAAGTGTGTGTTCGGTTTAACCTAAAGATTGTTTTATTTTGATTTGTTTTTGAGATAAAAAATGTTCTTTCCCAAGTGGGGAAGGGGCCATACTCATGGCCGAAGTCCAACAATCAGTTTAATATATGAGCTATGCATTGCCTAACATATCAGATATTCAGCTGATAAGAACAGATACTACACCTGATCTTATTTTGAATTAAACAACAAAGGTTTAAACGATTCCAACAGTGCAATGGAATCTGCAAACGTGTGCATTATTTGCCGTACCCAGAGGGGCCGCTACCCAGGAACTAGATCTTCAGAGAGTATGACTCTCTCCCTTGTGCCATGATGCAATCATGAATGGCCTGGACGATCGAATGCAAAACTTTCTCACGTCCAGGGGTCGCTATACCTATGATGGTGAATGCTTGGGAAAATGAGATTAAAAAACTAAACACGACATCAATATGAGCAACCCCACTGGTTGAACAAGATCGGAAAAAATTGAGAAAACTTCCATGCAACCCACAAGGACAAAGCCCAAGTGAACCATGAAAGAAAAATTGAGAGGAAGACAGAAATGACTAAAGAGGAAACAACTGCTCCCTTGAGCAAATGACAGTAACAAACGAATTACAAACGAAGAATGACTGACAAGACATTCAATCACACTGAATAGCGGTAGTGCAACCAATGTAGGTGACCGCCTTATGCAGGGGGAAACAAATTAGAGAAAATTACAAGTGACATAAAACAGACAAGAGAGCTTTGAAGGCGACAGCAATACAACCAATTAAGGCGACGCCCGTGCCTCCAGAGAACCACAAGGAAGGAAGACACTCAGGTTATGAAATCACCTGTGAACCGAATCCAGCCCTGTTCAGTGACAGATTCAATAATGCCATTGACAAGCCAATCACTAACAAAATGTTTAGGAGAATGACATTGACACCGATGCATATGCACCAGGAACCAGAAGATGGACCAGGCTTTCCTCATGGTTTCCGAGACATTCTGAGGAACACCGTCAAAACAATGGCTATTACAAGCCAACCAGATATGATGCCGTAGGATGCCCAACAAAACAGTGAAGACCAATTACCAAATGGACAGGTGGTAAAAAGGTGAACTAAAGTCTCATGCTGACCACAAAAACACAGAGAGTTCACATTCATCCCAAAACGAACCAGGCGATCGGCAGTTGGAAGGATCCCATGAAACGAAAGCCATGCTGTATCCTGAACAGAGTGAACAAATCTCCAAATGCGAAGACTTGCCTTGGCTTCTTTCCAGTTTACTGAAATGCCAAGATCACGAAACTTTCACCAAAGATCGATGCTCGAAGGGAATAACTGATGGAATAACGGAATAATCGATGCAAGAAGGGAATAACTGATCTGGGCAGAAACCTGATCAACAGGGAGAGGATCAAGACCTGGACGAGGAATTATCCAATGTTGACCATCCTTTTCACCCTTGAGATCTACCCAAGTATGAACCAATGATGCATAAAATGTAGGGGGCCGTTTGATTTGATATGCGGGAATGGTGTCATGTTCAAGCAAGGAGGCCACATCTTGACTGGGGAAAACCAAAGAGACATAAAAATAAAAAAACACTCTGCATGGATGTTGCACTGGATCAGAAAAATAGCAACGAAGCCAAATAGCAACAAAGCCAAACTGCACAAAGAGATGAAACCTTGCAAGAAACCGCTACCACTCCCAGACCTACATCATTCAAAGGCTGAACAACAGACGAATGAGCCATCCACTGCTTAGATTAGATTCAGATTAGATTCAGGAGGAGAAAGTGAACGCTCCAAGGAACCAATAAAAAAATCTTAGTCACTAGGCACGAGGATAGCTACCATAAATAAATTAATGTAAAACAGACACCAAACCCGTATAATTGCGGATATCGGATCTTGCAACAACCCCCTGAGCATTCTTGATGCCAGAAAAACGCTGTTTAGTTGCTCGCGATTTTTCTTGTCTTTCTCATGTTGCCAAGCTTGCCAAAACTCTTGGATCCGATTACAGTAAGTATTGTCTTTAAGCAGAGATGTATTAAGCTTCCACACATCCGGACCATGCTTCGGCAATGATGGAAGAGTCAATTGAAGAAAGACATACAAATGATCCGAACGGAAGAAAGGGTAAATGGCAACATCGATAACATGTGAAAGTAATAGAGATGAGACCCAAAACATGTCCAAGCAAGATGCCTGCGATCCATTGGCCCGGTGCCAGGTATAACTGTGGTCGATTGGGTGTCGTAAATGCCAGATATCCTGAAGATCAAATTCGAGTGTAAAATTGTGCAAAGAACAATTATACACCCACAGAGATGATGGATTGCAAGTCATCACAAGCAATTGTACGGAGCGAAGCATCTAATTTAGAACCAATTGATTCAAAAAAGGACTCACCATCAAGTTTTCAGTTTGGACCATAAAGATTAACCAGTTGAAATGATGAAGAATCCGTAGCACAAATGGAAAATTTAAACCACTTGAAGACGTCCAATATAATCATCTAATATAATAAAAGTCCTGCTATTCACTTATGAAGAAGGTTTATATAAAATGGCTATGCCATAACTTCTTACAGAAACAGGAGAAGATAAAACAGAGTATCATTGCAAATTGTTGCCAGCCTGTGTCTCTGAGGAAAGCCGGTCCACAAACTCATCACACGAAATAGAATGTGCACACAAAATCAGCATTGACACAATTTAACCATAAAATCAAAGCATTCTGCTTACTCTGGTCACAGAGTCCTTGACAATTCAAGGCAAGTATAGACAGATGATTATAATTAATTGTAGTATTCGCCATAGTGAACTTTAATGAAACAGAAAATTTTTAACATGAATATTTTTGACATTGCAGAAAAGGCTTAAGCCGATTCCACCAGATTGTTCTCATTCAGAGGAGAACGAGAACCATCAGGTGCAAAAAATCAAGAAATTACTCTAGATTCTTCAGAGGCCTGCGAGTCCTCTGGTTCAAGAGAAGGACGTTTCCCTGGCTAAACACCAGGGAGGTATGGGGTGATCTGTGTTAAAGGAGAATCGGTGTTGACTGGAACCAATTGAACCAAATCTGTATCAACTGGAAGAGGGACATGTTCAGGTTGAATTACCAATGCTAAATCCGAGTCAAAGGATAAATCCTCTGACGCCCTTCCTTAACTCTCCTCCGGATCACTCTCACTAGAAGGACACATACCCCTAGGTGTTTTATCATGGCGCGATCCTTCTTGGATCTAGGAGAAGACATTTTTTATATGCAAAATCCTGCTTAACTAATTCTCCAGGCACAGACACCATTTCCACCGGAACAGAAACCACAGGATGTACTTTTGAGGTTGATTTACCTTCCCGCTCTGGGAAAAGAGAACTGGACTCAACAATCACATTGGTATACCCTGCAGAAAGAGCAGGTACAGACGAAGAACAGCTGCCGCCACTGGAGAATCAGGGACAACGGGAGGAGGGTCACCAATTTCCTTGTGTTCCGGAACGTTATCTAATTGCGCACCCGACTTCAACTGCCCGATCAGGACAGTCACCACGCATGTGGCCTTCCTTACCACATTGAAAACCAATTTCTTTTGTCCTTTGTAATGGACAAAACACCAATAACCAGCGATTCGAATGCTCGCAGGAATATGCCAATGGACCCTCCATCAAAACATTTTGCACCCCAGTATAAACATTAGAATACTGCTCACTCTTAATTAATTAAATGCGACCATGTGGCTACAGGGCCTGAGAAATCTCTACTTCGGGAATACCACAAGACAGGCAAGTGATATTAACCCATTTAAATGTCGATGTGGGCTGAAACTCCACCGGCCAGCCACAAACTAAGAAACCCATCTGTTCGGCAGCTTCTAACTTATGAGCGCTTTTGCAAGTGAGCTGAAAGTGCCATGGTGCCATCAAGACCACAGCCTCAAACATGTCAGTAAAATTATCACACTGTCTATGCAATTCGTCTATGACCTCACACACAATAACATCTTTCGCATCACCCACCAACCAAAACCAGCCAGAAGATGTCGGCGACCACCAACAACAGCTGGAAAACGAAAAGAGGCCAACACCAAGGACCACAGGATGGAAACCAGCGAGGAGACATCAGCAATCACCAGAAACTTTCGAAGACCAAAACAGAAGCAAAAAAGAACACCAATATTCACTGTTTTTCTGAATATGACGATCAATGGACCAACTTGATTCTTAGCCAAAAGGCCGAGAAGCCATGCCTTCTTCGCCGTTTTCAACTCATATTTCAATGGAGAACACTTGTCTGTGGCACGCAAGTTACTTATGCAGCTAATAGTGTCCAAAGAGTCAAAGTGTTTACAAAATATATATGTAGCTTTACTTACCATAATGAAAACAAGATGAAGATTTCGAATAGACATGCACAGAGAATATAGAGTGTCTTCGCGAAGTGCGGATAAATGATATTGTTTGACACGTGAATCTATAAAGAAAAATGAAGAATATATTTAAAAAGTGTATATATTTAAAAACCCTAGGTTAAAAAGAAAAGACCAGCTCCTCACCCTTGAAATGCCCCCAAAGTACCCCGCGCAAGCCACTCCCACTCGTAAGAACGAAATTGGGCGGGAGATTTACACTTCCGGGCCTGAAAACACAAGACAAACTTGATCTTTGTGATCGCCTTCTTAAGGCATTCCGACGCCAACGGCATCACGAAAACGGAAATTGCAGCATCCAGATGATGACCATTGGGATGCTGCGACACCGCTCCAAAGAAAAACCAAAGAGCAACTCAACCACAGAGAAGGGTCTCACCACAGGATCAACCTGCACCAGGTTGAAATACACCCAACTGACCAGCAACCGCACAAGCTCACATTCAAAGAACATGTGTTCCAGCGTATCCTTGTCTGCTCGACAAAAATAATTGGCATCAACATGACTCATCTGAAACCTGTTTGCCAGGCGGGCACCAGTGTACAATACACCATGTGCTATTTTCCAATTGGTTTGCTAGTTATTGCTAGAAGAAAAATGTAAGTACGCGAATAGCAAATTCCTGTGTACCTGTGTGGTACTCAGCTAAAAACAAAGAAGTACCAGACCATAATTTTGGCGTACCTCCGGTACATTGGTACGGGAATTATCGCACCCTGAAGTGACATCTGTTACTATGGCAGTTGATGTAGATTCATCAACTGGCATCTCTTCCTCTAGTGAAAGAATGGGGTTGATGACATTGGACCCATCTAATGCATCCTCCTCTTGATCATCAATTGAAAGAGCCGCAAATTGATTTGAATTCGCAAAACGTGACTCAGTAACTTGTTCAATCCCGCTCTCAGACCCACTGGAGGTGTGAATATGCCTGAAGCACTTGGGTTGCGACTATGAGGAGAATGGTTACGGCCTTCAACCTCGCTGTCAGAAAACATGCAAGCAGTTTTACCTAATGCCCGAACATGGGGTTGTTTATCACGTTTAGGCTTAGTATGGGTAGTAACAGGTGGGAAATTTGTCTGAGCATGCGCGAGCAAAATGAGCCACGCAATTACGTGGAATACACGCAACGCGTGTTTACAAAAAGGCACAATCGTGTAAATATTGCCAAATGTTTGTACAAAATAAATGACTGTTTTATGTTGAAAATGGACATGATCTAAATTAATAATACAGAATTTTTTTGTGACGTTCTATTTCAGTACCCTGCCATTGTTTCTGGTGGGCTGTCCGTGTGCATTCGATCTGAAATAGTTGCTACTTTGCTGTCGAAAAATTTCGAATGTTTACATGAAAATAGAGGCAAGTCGTGCATTTTACAACCTCGTAAACTGTATGAGCCCCTATTTTTACGCTTATACCTAAGATATCAAATAAAAATACATGAAACAGAGAACATTTTTAGAAAGTTTCGTCGTGAGGCCACGGCCAGTTT
>CACRXK020014278.1:2484-13231 GCA_902702795.2 Paramuricea clavata
TGCATTCAAAAAATTTCGTACGGATATCCCCCCCCCCCCCTTAAAAAACCTTTGCTGAAGAAGATTCAAAACGAAACGCGTAATGACTCAATCTTATATCTCACCTTTTATCGTGTCCAATAAAAATGTCACCTATTTTAGTTTTTATATAATCGTAATACCCCTAGTTTTTTACGTACATGTTCATCATAGGGGTTGGAATAAAGAAATAAGAAACAGCCATTTTTGGAATACTGGTCCTCTCATTGTTTAGGTTACACAAAGTCTTACACCAGTACTTGTCCAATTATACCTATTTTAAAACAAAAATGCCAGAAAATAGTGTTTGCCTTTGCAAGCGGGGCCTCCAGGCATGATCGGCATGTGCTCGAGTAGAGCGGAAAAGCACCGAATGGCAAATAAGGATTACCACTCGAAAATCTTGCTCGATATTTTTTTTCGTCCGTTTATTCCTGCACGATATTTTTTAAAGTTCGCAGTGCTTGCCCGATATTTTTGGTGATTCTTCCAACCTCCCCCCCTCCCCCATCAAAAATCAAATGGTCCGTCCTAAATTCCTAACTGTAGTCTTAGACAAAAGCAAACATTATTGGGATATATGACACTTGAAGGGTCATTAAATATCATATTTCAACAAATTATCTATTTGTTCGAAAAATTTAAACAATTAATGTATCACTAATTAAAGCCATACCTTTCGCCAGACACAACTTCAGTCCCTTCAAACATATCTTTTTCGTTGTAGTCTTGTTCGATTCACAATTAAAACACTATTTCAAGTGTTATTTTCAAGCTTGTAGCCTCAGTTTTTCATCTTACATTTCGGTATTTCATTCTGTAGCGCGGTATTTAGTGAAGTCAGCGGGATATTTTTTTGCCTGAAAATACAAATTTAGATTTGTCAAAACATTGCGAATTTGCATCCTAGCTCCCAGGAAACGTTTAAATTACATCTATAATTAGAGAGCAGAACAGGTGACACTGCCCATTTTCACGTGATTAGAAATAAGGCGACAGTTTGTGTGTATCCAATGCACACAGCATAGAGTGTTATTTTGAAGGGTAAACCGCTATATATCGACATATACTTGTTATATGCTATTTGAACGCTAGTGTTGGGCAAAACAACGAGTAAAGACGTTGCGAAAGCATACCTAGATATACAAATAACTGCAAATTTAAGTATCTTTATACGATTTATTATGCGAATAACTAACGAATATAGTAATGCATGTATGGTAGAACGCATATAATATATAATAGCTAAACTAAACACTGTTCCAGAACACCGCGTGTTCTCCAATTTATACTCGTCCCAGAACAGCGTTCCAAATATTCTAGAACTGTAAATGGAGCAGCGTCATGTTGCTGTTGCTAGCTGCGCCGCTGCCGGACTTTGCAGTTTCAGACCATTTTTCTCTAAGGCCAATTATTTAAAAAAATCTGTTTATCATCAAATTCGGTGAAAAATATGAGGCGCCCGGCGGACGGGCGTTTTTTTTTTAGGTTTTTTTCGTTATTGGCAGAAGTAGCTAGTGTATTTCCCTTGCTAAAAATTAGTTTCCCATTTCATACAATTGGTCTGTGCAAGAAATAATCACAGTCAAGAGCCATTTTGACTTTTACGCCTGAATGCAAAAACACGTTGTACTATGATAGCGCCGATGCGTAATGAAAAATTTATTAAAAGTATAAAAATAATTGTTAGATACACTAGGTCTGGATATGAGGTATTCTGCAATCTGATTGATTCTCTTCTAGCAAGATCTTAGCTAATATCCTGCTAGTAGAGAAAAACAAAATGGCAGCTCAAACCGAATTTCCGACGTTTTGCGAACCAGAAAACGAAAACTTGTTCGCTTTTTGTAGCCTTTACAGAATTGTTCGCTTTTTATAGTCATTACAGAAAACACAATGAAAAAACTCCCACAAATTTTTACAGGTCAGCCAATGAATTTTAAAATTTATAATGGTTAATATATATATATATATATATATATATATATATATATATATATATATATATATATATATATATATATATATATATATTGTACTATTACGCTCCTTCACTTCGGTGTTGTTGAGCACTCTGCGGAGTTGTTAATGGGTGAAAATTATGAAGAAAATTAAAGTCATAATGACGTCACAATGGGTGATGCGCGCAGGGAAGTCTAGTCTTAGGCTGGGATTACACTATACCGGATTGATTTTCAAACCGGATTAATTTTCACTCCGAAATAAAAAAACAAGGGTGTTTACACTATGCGTGTCGCTTCGCTCTGTCGCCAGCTCATGTCTCGCTGTCGCCATGGAAACAAGTAATACTTTTTGAAAGTATACTAAAATTATTAAAAACAAGAAGTAACACACGTTTTCTTTGTAAAGTATATAACTTTGTTTAAAAAGCTTGATTACCAGACGTTGCTTCGTTTTGCTCTAGTCCAAAATTGACGAGTATTTGCCCTATCGAAAGCGAAAGGTCAATATATTGTTATTATCTTTTTCTTTATTTGTCTTCGCCAGCAATAGTAAATGGTTGTAAGGCAAAACAAGCGACAGCTCTAAAATATTGTAAAAGCATGCAAATATATAAAGGCGACGATGGTAAACCGTACACGCCAAAACAGACTTTGTACCGAAGCGTACCGGATTGGCCTGCTTACACTGCTTCAGCACATACCGGATTATTTACATATCACTTCCAAAGCGAAGTGATTTTCGCGCCACTGCACGTATGGATTATAGTGGCGTAGTGTAAACAAGAGTCCAGTTCGGTACAGAATTCGCGTCGCTCCGATGCAATACGGTATAGTATAATCGAGGCCTTAATAGTCACGGCAGGAAAACAATCCAACATGGCCACTGTCGCTGGTGAGCGTGCTGCTGTTCTTTGCCGTCTTTTAGAGGCTGTTCAAGCCAATAAAGACCCTAGTTCTTTTCAGAAGCCTTGCACAGGTCTTCAAGATGTTTGGCAGTCCTGAAAGTAATGGCAACAATCCGCTTTCAAGTTTTTTTTCACGGTTTTGCGTGTTGTATTCCAACCTCTTACCCAGGATCTTTCTTTGGGAAAGACCCTGGCTGCGGCTGGTCACGTGACTCGTCAAAAATTTAGCGCCCGAGGAGGTGCGGGGAATGTATCAAATTACATCAACATGCTTCCAGTGGAATATTTGTTAAAAACATAAATTTTGCGAATTATTACGTTCAAAATACTTTCGAATTTTTGTTTATTTTCTTTGCTTTGAATTTGTAAGAAAATTTTTACTAACAATCAAGTCAAGAAACCAAGCAAATCGTTACTCGCAGTGCTCTCTCGTATTATATTCAATGCCTGCTCTCTTCACACTCGAACGCGGTTATAACAAACGTTTATTGTAATGTTTTTAAAATACTCCGTTACATTTGTCCTTTCTTGTAAACGTTGATACGCTTTGCACCGATTTACTAGTACTTGTTACTACGCGTCTTGTTTATTAAATTTTTAAAAGAAACTGTATTGTCTAGGACTGGCCCAATTAATATTAGCAAATGTAAACATTTGATAATAGCTGAACAGAGAAATGTCCATAAGCATGGAAGGAATTTTAGTCATTGATTTATCTTTAAAATTTTGGATTTAGTACATAATTCGTATTCGGTAATTTTAGTAAGACTTTAGTCTTTTCTTGGTTTCTATTAATCATATTATTTTGTTAATATACTATAATCTGTATCACAAATTTACAGTGTCAGATGCGCACAGACCTTCATTGGCGTCATAGACATAAATTTTCGAGTTTTCTACTTCTAATAACATTTTTAAAGTTTTCATTGTCAATCACCTGTTTGTCTCTAATTCATTAAATTAATCATTTGCTACTTATATTTATTTGATGGTGTCATATAGTGATAATGCGTTTACACACAAGCAATCCTGGATATGATATAAACGATGCAAGCGGCCCATTAAAAAATAACGCTATTCTATTTCACAAAGCAAAAATTTAAATCTCACTTGCATTATTAAGAATGCATATAAAGCAAAAAATTAAAGCTTGTTCATGTCAAAACGAAAGCTGTTCACAAAATTTATAAATGTGGTGAACACCACTAAACAGTGCTCATTAAAAAACATGTATAATATAGTGACATATAATTTGTCGTTTGACTTATCTTTGGTGTATGATTTTGATACCGTAGATTTTCCGCAGACAGTTATGCTGTGACATATACCATGATCGTTGGCCAATTTTATAGTCTTTTGACGGGCATTGAGCTTTTCTAATAAGGCCTTTATATAAATAAGCTGGGAGGCACGAGACCAGCCGCAGCCAGAGTCTCTCCCAGAGGACTAAAAGAGAGACCCTGGAAACGAGATTGGTTTGTGTTCCTGGTTGTTTTAACAATAAAATAAAATAAAACAAGACGCTCCACGGAGCGTTAAGTCGCTGGGGTGATGGAAATATGCAACTTTAAAGGTCCCCACACACCGGACGCGATTCGGCAACGCGGCGCGATTTTTCATTTTTCAAAAGCAAATAAATCGGTCTACAAGACAAAACAATATTGGTGGATATAAAATGTAGATGAGTCTGGCAGTTGAAATGTTATAAAATTTTCAATAAAATTTTCCAAAGAGCAAATTTGTCGACTTTTGAAAACCAGAAAATCGCGGCGCATTGCCGAATCGCGTCCGGGGTGTGGGGCCCTTAAGTACAAGTAATAGCACTAATTAAAGAAGAGCGTGTTTGTTTTTCCGAACATATTGATTCTTGAAGTTTGCCTGGTAGTTAGCGCTAATAGTTAAAACAAGTCAACCGTGTAGCATTGTTGTTTTAATAGTCATTACTGTATACATGCAGTATAGTGTATCGTATGTGTTAAAAACTGTTTATCCTGTTGTCATTAGTAGTAATATAGGGGCCGATCGGGCCGGATTTTTGGGGCGGCGTGGGGCGGCGCGGGGCGGCGCATCATTATATATGCAGGTAATTACTATGCAAGGGGGCGGCACGTCATTATATATGCAGGTAATTAAGGGGGCCGCACAAGTGAGGGTGCGCAGTGACGTCACGCGGGCCTGTCCCGGCGAAATTGGACAACACTTGCTGACTACGCATTTTTTAGCGTCCCTCCACGTTTATGATACAATTGAGGGATTAATATTGGCTTACTATGAACTTTTATACAAGTATCTGTATAAAATCGACAAGCGTCCTGTAACAAACATCGTCTATATTTGTTCCACATCAGTCATGGCGTGTCTACACGGTAAAACCACATCTTACAATTTATTGGAAGGAATATTTGCGAATGCAGTCGCACAAGAAGTTGAAAGACTTTGTGCGGAATCCTGTAATGGTTGTCAAGTCAGTCATCCTAGTCAAAGACAACATGACTGCCTCATGATGAATGAAAACGAACGATGGCAAATGTATGGTTTACAAGCGATCGAACGAGTGAATGGTAAGCGTATGGTTTGGAATGAATTCGCTGAGGCAATGAGGGTACTAAAACTGGCGGTTGATAGAGATGTACTCGAACATTTATAGCAACTGGAAAAAGATCCAGATTCTACGTTTGTCGATTCATTGATGGAACTACATCAGAACACTGAGAACCACGAACTACAATGTATACTGAACTATTTGTTTCATTGGAGATTAGAAGACCCACTCGAGTCCGTAGCTGAAGCGTTTTTCTCTTACCCACCGAGTTACATGTATTATGTGAAGGCGACGGGTGAACGATTTAGAACTTTTGAGGCAGATCATAAGAAAGCTTATCAAGAACTCATGGAAAAAAACCTATAGAACAGTTTAACAAATAGCTGTAATATTTTTGACACTATCGTCTGTTATTTGTATCAATAAACATGTTTTATACTTTGCAAATGTTGCGTTGTTATACGTTGCTAAGTCATTAGGAGGCGTGTAGGTAATTAAGGGGATTAAGGCAATACGAATTTGCATAACTAAGTGTATCCCGATGGATAGATAGGGATTATTTTTAACGCAGGTGTATACCTTAAAATCAGGCGCGTGGCTTTGCGGGTACATGCATATATTAAAGTACAACATATTTGTACACGGATCTTTTCGCGCGGGCGGAAAGAGCGGGCTTTGCCGGCAAAAATTACACAATATTTCAGTTTTTAAACACATTTATTTCTTTAAAACGTTTTACAAAATTTAGTACGGTCTACTTCTAAGAGCGTAACGTCTAGGTGTTTTTGTTATTTTTAAAGAGTTCTCATATTCTTGTCTATCTTCTGGGGATAACTTTGCAACGTCTTCATCCTTCATTGGAATATATTTCGGCCTCTCGCGAAGTAATCTTTGTTCGTAACCTTCTCTTTGTTCAGGGGTCATCATTGCCAAATCTTGGGGCCTCCAATTTGTAGAGTCTACCCAATTGTGGAAAAAGTTGTGTTTGAGTTTTGGCCGTTCCTCTTCTGTTGGTGGTGGCGTAAGGAAATTAGGTTTAGGTGTCGCAGGCACTGGTGTTGGTATTTCCGCTATTACAGGCGTAGGACGCGCTTGTGCTGGTATCTCTGCAGGCACTAGTGGAGTTGTCAGAACAGGAGCTTGAGCTGGGACATCCATCTTATTTTTGAATGTGAGAAACCGATTTAGTTGATCAGAGTATAGTTTGCTTTTTTCCACTGCGCTAAGCTGTGGTGCATCCATGATTTCTTTCATTCGCTGCTCGGCATCATACATGGCATTTACAAGTGGTGGTTGACGATACGACTGTTTTTGTATAAACTTTTCAATCTCACCGGGAAGTATGTTGGTCTTGAGTCGTCGTTGATCATCTGTTGTTGGCTTTAAATCCAACATCAAATACCCGTGAGGTCGGCTCGTAGCGTCTTCATAACTCCTCATAAATTCTTGTACTTTTCCGGGATTTATTTGCCTTGCAAGCATAGAAATTTGTTGTTTATCTCTTGGTGACTTGAACAACACGATATAATGGGCGTTTAGGCTAATATTTCTCATTTCTTTGCCTTGATGAAATATATTTTGAACAATATAGATGATAGATAAATTCCGATGATGACCTCCTTTCGTAAAAAGATCAGAAATACGTTTATCTTTGCCAGATTGAGCCATGAGATCATCCAATACGATCAAATTCCGTTGCGATACGTCCAAGTAATCTGCGTTGTCGATGTCTTCGGGGATGCCTTGATTAAACTCGATTCCAGGCATCGTTCTCATCATATCAAAATAGGAGGGTTGCCATTGACCATAACACCAAATGATACGTTGAGGAGGTGGACTTATAGTTTTCTGTGCATTCTCCAAGAGAGATTTTACCCATACAGTCTTGCCGCTTTGGGTGCACCCAGCTACGATACATGTGAAAGGATGGAGCATAACACTGGATCGATTGACAACAATACTGGATTGGGATAGAGTGCCAGGTCCGTGAGCTGTATTTCGGTGCCGTGAACGGTTACTTGAAGTTGAGAATGATTTGTTACAAACTGTGCAAGAATGAGACATGTTCACTGCTCTGTGTCAAAACGATGAATGAAATTATTTTAAGTTGGTCCACTATTTATAACCACTCGTGATTATTCTTAGGATTCACTGATTTAATATAGGATTCAGTGATTCAATCTATGATTCACTCAATGATTCAACCTGGGATTCAATGATTCAATCTATGATTCAATGATTCAAACTAGGATTCAATCTATGATTCAATGATTCACTCAATGATTCAATCTATGATTCAATGATTCACTCTATGTTTCAATGATTCAATCTAGGATTCAATGATTCAATCTAGGATTCAATCTATGATTCAATGGTTCACTCAATGATTCAATAATTCAATCTAGGATTCAATCTATGATTCAATGATTCACTCAATGATTCAATCTAGGATTCAATGATTCATTCAATGATTCAATCTAGGATTCAATCTATGATTCAATGATTCACTCGATGATTCAATGATTCAATCTAGGATTCAATCTATGATTCAATGATTCACTCAATGATTCAATCTATGATTCAATGATTCAATCTGGGATTCAATCTAGGATTCAATGATTCATTCAATGATTCAATCTCGGATTCAATGATTCACTCTATGATTCAATCTATGATTCAATGATTCACTCTAGAATTCAATCTATTCAATCTAGAATTCAATCTATATTCGCAAAAAGGTTTTTAAAATCATGTTCCTCGAGTAAGTGAACCATTTAAGCTCCAACTCTTGAAGAGAGATGACGTACTTTGATGTGTACAGGCCTTTTGTAGAGTTTGCATCAGCTGAGCAAATTCGATGCTTGTGTCATTGTATAGAAAATTTCACATATCCTAAAGAAATAAAGGACAAACTCAAACCTTTCAAACAAGATCTAGCTGATTTGGCGAACAGAAGTAGAAGTTTTAGAACGAAAAAGGAAATTCTTGTTCAGCGGGGAAGTGTCTTTCTGGGATTGGTACTTGGACCACTTTTAGAAGGCCTTGCAGAATTAGTATAAAATAATAAGCATGAAGGGCATCTCGTGATTCCAATCATGGATAGTGACAAACGAGCATCTCCCGAAGAGTGGAGACTTGAAGACATTCTCAAATATCTTGACGTTGATGATGAACACTGTTAGATATATAGATATAGACGGACAGCGGTCATACGCACGGACATGCGCATTAGATATGTAGATCGCCCATGCTTATGTATTATTCATATTTAGTTAAAAGCATAATCTAAATACACGACAGTGGCGACGAATTTGGGATTGTTATAAGTCCAGAAATGACGACGATTGGAAAAATTGATGTTTTTGATGAAACCCAAGAAAGCTGGGAGACGTATGTCGAACGAGTACAACATTTTTTCGCTGCAAACGATGTCGACGACAATCATCAAGTGCCAACTCTGCTGAGTTTGATTGGAAGCAAAACGTATTCATTATTAAAGGATTTACTTTTGCCAGAAAAGCCTGCAGACAAGAACTTTGATGAAATAGTAAGTACATTACAGAAGCATTTAAATCCTAAACCACTAGAAATTGCCGAACGGTTTCGTTTTATAAGAGAAATCAGCAAGAAGGGGAGAGCATTTTAAGTTATATAGCTGAGTTAAAGAAATCAACCACACATTGCAATTTTGGAAATAACTTGGAAGAAACCTTGCGCGACAGATTGGTGTGTGGATTAAGTAATCAGCAAATTCAGAAACGTCTCCTTGCAGAGTCAAAATTAAAATTCTCCAAAGCTGTTGACATAGCAGTTGCTATGGAAACAGCCACTCGAGATGCTACAGAGATCCACAGCAAGGGAAGAGAAGAAAAACCTCTTGGTCTTGACAAACTGACACTGAAAAGACCCTCGAATAGATCAGATAGTGGCCCACCTTCCCCGGTAGTGTGTTATCGATGTGGAGCTAATACCCATGTTGCAACTGAGTGTAGATTTAAGAAAGAAGTCTGTCACAAGTGTGGAAAGAGAGGTCATATTCAAAGAGCTTGCCGGGCACAACAAAGCCAGGAGCCCGGTAGACCCTCGCCCAGATCAAGATACCAGAAATCGACCAATGCCATAGAGACCGAACCAGATGAGTATGAACACTTGTTGAATAACCTAGAAGTTCATAGTGTAAACAAATCAAACAGTGATGTCATATGGGTTGACGTAAAAGTTGAAAATCAACCACTATCCATGGAACTAGACACAGGATCGGCCGTGTCCATATTGCCATATGACATGTTCTTGGAAAGATTTCGCGACAAGAAGTTAGAGAAAACAACCACCGCACTAAAGACCTATACTGGTGAACTGATCGTTCCAGTTGGTTGCCTTACCATGCAAGTTGAATACTTAGATCAATCATGTCAATTGCCATTCCATGTAGTCCAGACTAAGGGTCCTGTGTTAATTGGTCGAGATTGGCTTCACAAGCTTCACCTCGACTGGAAAACTATTAAGTTGTTGAAATTCTCAGATTCCAGCCATAGAAACCCTGGCACGACTACACAAGAGAAGCTGAAAAACTTATTGGATACGTATGCAGAGGTTTTTGAAGACAAGCTGGGAACTTTCAAGTCTGCCAAAGCAAGAATAACCCTCAAAGAAGGTAGTCAACCACAGTTTCGCAAAGCTCGCCAGGTCCCATATTCCTTACGACCGAAAGTGGAGGAAGAACTGAAGAGACTTCAGAGCGAAGGTATTTTGTCGAAAGTAGAGTGGAGTGATTGGGCGACACCGATTGTACCAGTGCCGAAACAAGATGGTTCAGTCCGTATTTGTGGTGACTTCAAAGGTACTATTAACCCAATACTACAAGCAGAACAGTATCCTCTGCCTCGAATCGAAGATATCTTTGCCCATTTAGCTGGTGGAAAAAAGTTTTCCAAGATCGACCTCCGCCAAGCTTACCATCAGATTGAGCTGGAGGAAGAATCCAAGAAGTACCTTACAATTAATACGTCTATGGGCTTGTTTCAATACAATCGATTGGTGTTTGGTATTACCTGAGCTCCCGCCATTTGGCAGCGTACCATGGATCAGATTCTGGAAGGAACTTCTGGTATTAGTTGTATCCTAGATGATATGATTGTGACGGGTAAAAGCGACGCAGAGCATATGGCTAACCTGGAGGAGGTCCTTCAACGGCTGCACCACCATGGGTTAAGAGCCAATAAATCGAAGTGTGAGTTCTTCAAAGAAAAGATCACGTTCTGTGGCCACGACATTAATAGTGAAGGCCTGCACAAGACCACCGACAAGACAGCTGCAAT
>CACRXK020014280.1:0-13229 GCA_902702795.2 Paramuricea clavata
TCTGTCATACCCCATAAAATGCTTGGGGCTGCTGAAGCAGTCAGGAACATACGTAGAGGCGCATGGCATCTCATGTTTAAACACTAGCTGTTGGTATTTGTTACTTTTCTCTGTACTAGCTACAGCAACACTTATGATATTTTGTTGTTTCAATAGAACTAAAAGATGGAAGATTACCTACAAACATTGACACACATGTAAATGCTTGGAAAGCAGAAGAATTCCAAAAATTTGCATTCCCTGCTATGGAGGTTGTGATGAGTGGGCTTATGGATGAAAGAGAGTTTCACATTTTCCAACTAATGGCGAGAATGGTTGAGATGGTTTTTAACAAACGTGATGAATGGGATCACGATGATGTCTTTTTGTTTGGGAAATTGGCAAAACGATTCAACATACTAATTGAGGAGAACGTTGGTTTGCATGCCTGTGTTGTAACAGTGCACAATTTAATCCATGTTGAAGAGGATGTGTTCAGGTTTTCACTTCCAGACAACTATTGGTGCTTCGCTTTTGAAAGAGCGGTTAAGAAGTACATTAGTATTCCCAACAATCACAAAAATAGTGAATGCTCATTTGCCAAGAAGGAACAGAGATGAGAGTTTTTGAAATCATTGAATACAGAGGAAGCACCTTTACCCCATGCTGCAAAGATTGATGTAGACAAGGTAATCGTTGGTGTGACCATACTCAGTTCGGCTTTGATTTTAGCGTTTCTGCGTGTTAAACCGTCAAACTCAACATTGTTTTGTTAACCAAAATTATACCAAGTGTTTTGCTACCAATGGTTAAAAATGTGTTAAACATAAGTACTGTTTTACAGTTTTTGGCTTTGGTCATAATAGGTATACCCTGGCTACAGCTACGCTATAAATTATTTGGACATCATTTTATTATTTTTTCTTAGTCGTTTAAATAAAATTTTCTGTTTTAGATGGCTGCCAAAACCATAACTGAAGCCAAAAGGCTGGCCAAGAGTTTTGGAAATTCGCTGAATCATGCGACCAGCTGCAATGAAGGAATCCTTGTCGGCGGACTGAATTCCAATGGAGTACTTCTAACAAAAGAAGATCAACAACTTATTCTTACTTGTATGCAAGCATCTGGCCACGTTGAAGAAGTAAATATAGCATTTCAATTCCGGAGTCTCTTCAAACCACTTCAAAGTGTTGATGGTGTTCTTTATAGAGTCGACGAAGATATCGATCATTTATATAACATCTAATAATGTGGAAGAAGTGGCACGAGTCGAAGCGTTTTTATCTGTCTTACTTAGTGGAAGTTACTGCACATTAGCAAAGATAAAGCTGTACCAAAAGCTTGATGATGAAGACATGTTAGGTGAACTTAGAAATGGTGATAAAATTGTCGAAATATCAAATGAAATTGCCGTTATTACTGCCACATGTATTTATCGAAAGGTGATGTTGTACCCACGTCCCGCCGATGATATGGACACCATTGCTGTTGTAGATTTTGAAAGACCAAACTTACCAATAAACTTTGCAGATATTACTGTACCATTTTACCCCATGGTGAATGACATTGTTGTTATTAGAGGGGAAAATGACGAGATTTGGGTCGCAAAGATCCTCAAAGTATACACTGAAGAAAAAACTGTGAAAGTGTGGTACTACAGAGAGCAAGGACATGAATTGTTTGTACCAGAAGTTTCCTCACGAGATGCATTAGACATTGTCAACTGGGACTCTATAGTTCATCTTGCTCCCGAGGAATGGATTGATGGCGGTTCTTGATTGTATCTCTAACTAACCATACATTGTAATTCAAATATCAAAAATCTTGTTTGTTGATCTTCACGTCTGTCTGTCTGTCTGTCTGTCTGTCTGTCTGTCTGTCTGTCTGTCTGTCTGTCTGTCTGTCTGTCTGTCTGTCTGTCTGTCTGTCTGTCTGTCTGTCTGTCTGTCTGTCTGTCTGTCTGTCTGTCTGTCTGTAAGCCTGTTATTGTTTATACTGTGTATTTCGAATGTCTTGGAACCCCGTTATTGGAGAACTAATCTCTGCGTGGTAATTCCAGCCATGTAATTTATTGTCTAACTAATTTTGTGTAATAGTTTGTGTTAAATAAAAAATAAAAATAAATATCATATTCAGTCCTGCAGGACCCGCATGCAAAATAGCCATTAGATTTAAAAAATTTGATAAAACACGAACTGCGAGTAATTAATTAAAGTGCTTAAAATATATATAAACCATCTTAGTAGTAAAAATAAATTGAGAAAATGAACATGAAAATTTAGGTATTAATTAACAATGATTTTCATCACATCAATTCATTTGTGGTTTGCTCATTACCTGTAATTTAATTCGCTCAATGGTTCAGTAAACTCAGTTATGGAATTTGTCTCAATGATGCATTTTGTAAATACAGTAATGGATTCTGTAAACCCAATGATGGATTCTATTAATCCAACAATGGATTTTTGTAAACCCAATAATGGATTATGTAAACCCAATGATGGGTTCTAAATATTCAATAATGGATTCTATAAATCCAACAATGGATTCTGTAAACCCAATGATGGGTTTTATAAACCCAATGATGGATTCTATAAATCCAACAATGGATTTTGTAACTTCCAATGATGTGTTCTATAAATCCAACAATGGATTGTGTAAATCCAATAATGGATTCTATAAATCCAACAATGGATTCTGTAAACCCAATGATGGATTTTATAAACTCAATGATGGATTCTATAAATCCAACAATGGATTTTGTAACTTCCAATGATGTGTTCTATAAATCCAACAATGGATTGTGTAAATCCAATAATGGATTCTATAAATCTAACAATGGTTCTGTAAAATGTTCTCAGGAGATATTGAATTAAATCGTGGTCCTGTATTTCTGTATTAAACTCTGTTCGATGTTATCAGTTAAAATACTTATACATTTTGGTTTTACACATTATAGGGTTTATAATAATTAAACAAAATTTTTACAAACATTTTCAAATGCTAGTAAAGGAATCCCCACCCTTCCTCCTCATTACATTGTTATTTTGCTTTCTAACATTAATGTTTTTGTTTAGAGATTAATGCAAGAATGATGAATAAATGTACTGGATATTGGCTAGATAATTTTGTCAGAACAACCCACTTGCAAGACAATCTTATCTAAATTCATTAGTATGGATAATCATGGGCGTACCGGGCGGAGAGGGGGGGCGGCAACCCCCCTCCCCCAGTTTGTTGGGCAGTCGGGCAATATTCGTTGAACAGTCGGGCAGTTTTGGTTTATTAAAAAAATAAATTGGACAAATTCTGTCAATTTTGTGGTCAATTTTGTAATGTTTTCAAAATTTTTGTTAGGTTCCGGAAATTTTTTTTTGGGGGGGGAGGTCGCCAAAACAAATTCCGGAAAAAATTTTTTCGGTACTTGTCGGGCAAAATCCGGAAAAGTCGGGCAAATTTCTTTCCGCCCCCCTAAATTTTTTCCTTCCGGTACGCCCATGTGGATAATCTATATTATATGGGTGGATCAGATCCAATAATCATATATTATTATACAGGGCTTTCAGAATTATTTTGAGTAGGCGGCTGTGTCAAAAAAGTAGGCAGCTGTTTTGAAAAATGGGCGGTTGTCAAGGAAGGAAATGGGGAGGGTCGGGAGGGGTGATTTCGAGGAGTGTACAAGTCGTCCCAGTTAACTTAAGCTATAAATTTCAAACTGCAATCGGATAGCAAGTTAATTAGTACTCAAAGAAATAGAATATTTAATGTACTCTCTGCCTCTCTCTCTCTTCTATTAATATATATTGATTTGTATAATTAATATTAAGTCAACAGTTTCAAAAATTTACATCAATAATAAATACAATGTACATTTATATAAATGAATAAAAATGCTTTTTGTTATTGGTCAATCAGGAGTGTGTTAAACTGAATTGCAAGTTACTATAAGAATAGTAATCTCATGGTGATTGGGTACCACCTCGGAATCTTTTGATTTTAAGACTGAAAGGCGACGATCTTAATAATCACTTTCTGAATCCGAATCTGTATCCTGAAGCCCGTCAGAATCTAAGTCACAGTCCTTGGTCAGGTTTAACTCTGCGATAATGGCCTCGATTGCTTGATGATGATCGCCTTCCTCATTTAACATTTCATACTCGTCCGTTGAATCATTATCTAGAGTTTGGCTTTGCTGTATGTCCGCTTGTGTAAACAGAAGGACTATCTGAATTTCGGTCATCTGAGTTACTCAATAATCTAAATTGGAAATCTCTAGAAGAAAGACGAAATTATCTTAAATCTATTTTCATCTATAAAGTTCTGAATGGCCACACCGCACCCAATCTTAAAGAAGCATTTCATTTTAATAATGAAAGACATAATACTTACAATCTTAGAAATACGGATACTGATTTAGCACCACCTATGCCGAAAAAAGAATTCGGCAAGAGGTGCTTCAGTTATAATGGTGCCTTGCATTGGAATAATCTTCCCCATGAGGCAAAAATTGCTGAATCCCTAAGCTCTTTCAAGTCGATATTGAAACAAAGAATGAGTTGAAATTTGCTTGTGTATAATCGTGCAGCTAAAATCAATTGTATTTATTTATTTTGTTATATTTTGTATTTCCTGTATATAGTTAACTTTTTGTAAATAGGTAATTTCACGCCCCTCATGGAAACCAGCCTTCCAACGGCTGTTGAGGTTAGCGTGGTCTAAATAAAGTTCCTTTGTATGTATGTGGGATTTTCCATCGGCTTACCTTTGGCGAGTTTCTTTCGCTTCATAACGCACCACTTCTTTACTACATCTTGAATCAAAGACCCACAGTCACCGCTACTGATATCTGGTCCATTGATGGCTACGTGCATAAGTGAATCAAGCATGTCATTCTCGAGGCTGTTTCTTAAACGAGTCTTCATTTATATGGATGGATCAGATCAATGGCACACAATATACAAAACTAAACTTGTGATGCCTTCTACTCAAACCGATGTTCTCTCACAACACAAATTGTTTTGTGTGGATATGCTTTGTTAAACCGAACAGTGTGGTATATCATTAACTGTGCATTGGATTGGAATTGAATTATATACTTCACTCATGACCTTCAGAGCATTCTCTACTATTCAGTGGTCTTCGATATATGATTGACTCTTTGCTACAGTAATGCATGTTCCTCGAATAGTTTGTGTATGTTTCTCAACAGTTAACGTTGGCAATTGTAAACAACAAGTGACAGAACTTTTGCTTCATATGATTACAATAAAGTTTTGAAAATGGCTATAGATTGACAGGTGACAGTTTGCCAAATAGACACTTCGAATATTGTTTGCATGAAATTTTATTTTTTGACTGCATAATTATCTGAGTTACAATCATAATCACATAAAATTAGTTAAATTTACTCCGTGGGGGGGTGAGTTGCCCCTGCTGCCCTCTGTGCTGTCTACAGCCTTGTTAGATTTGTACTATGCTTGACTTTAAAATCTTATTTGCTATTATATTTATTATGTTAAAGGGGCCCTACAGTCATTTTTTAGTCGAAAGGTATTGTTTACATATTCTTGTTATTGTCGCTACTTGACATGCGCACCACGGCATGCATGTGTTTTCCGGTGTGCGGAAGAACTCATATTCATGGATACTGCATGTAAGATACACTGCCATACGAACCTCCGTGGAGTCCCCTACTTAAGGTGGCTTTTCGACTATAAAATGACTGTAGGACCCCTTTAAGTGATGAACATGTGAATCAAGTTTTTTCGCAGATACTTGTACGCGTCGCGTACCTATTTTTATAAGTTGTAGGCATAACGATGACATAAAAACAGCATGCAATATTTATTTATAATTTTTACCTGCATGTTTTATGCATGTTTGAAATTAATTATAGCTAAAATTTATTGGCGCCAGAGGCCCAGAGCTTTGTACCGAAAGTAATCATGCATGGTCAGAAGGGGATCCCTTTTACAGTGCGTCTACAGTAAGTGGGGCCACTTAGCGACCACCAACCAATCACATTGCAGAACAAAAATTGAAACAAAAATCATTAGCCAATCAGCATTAGGCCAAAAACAATTTGAATAAATAAACGAATGTCAAACGGTAAAAAATAGACTTGTAAAAGTAAACACTGCAGTTATTGGTTTCCTGAATCTTTCTTTTGATTGGACGAGCTTTAGTTTGATTAGATTGTTCTTTTTGTTCCTCAATGCGATTGGTTAGTGTTCTATAAGTGGCGCCCCACTTACTGTAGACGCACTGTAATTTTGGCCTTGGTACACAAACATGGTTTGAAGGAGTGTGGACTAGCTATATATATGTCAACTTAAACATGAAACCTATAGTATATGGGGTTTGCGTATTTGTTAAATTGTTTATGTGAATTATTTTGTATTTAACGTTTTAGATCCGAGTAAACTGTATTTTGCCCGGTGCTACAGCCACTCCACTTGTTTTGAAATATGCTGAATATGAAAAACCAAAGGCCACGATAGCTAGAACGCCAAGAGGTCAAATGGCAGGTATGCAATTTTTTACTAAAGCAATAATAAATAGCAGCCAGTAGCCGTAGGTATCACTTTTTGAAAGGTTAATAACTTCTGAAAGGTCATAACTTCTACAGAACTGATAAGTTATGGCCCTTTTGGACATCTAGGGAGAGGAGTTTAGAGCTGACAGAGCTATCCAGTAGAAATATATTTGGTTTTCAGTTTAATCGCATAACCTTTCCATGCATGCACCATTTCCGATTTAGTAGTTGACAAATCAATAACGCCAAGTTGAGGCTTGCTACTCAATTCAATATGCAACTAGCAATACATGTACGCAGTAACCCCTCGCTGCTTTCCAACCAAACTATAGTTGTTGTTGATTGCTTGTTTCTGCATCCCCAAACATATTTTGGAATTATATTCATTCTCTACTTAAAATGTTGCATCGTTTATAGGCTACATTCTAGTTTTTATAGCTTTTTATTTTCCCGACATTCGAAATATATGTGATTTTGAATGATCAGCTATGGATTATGTAAGTTAATCTTGTGCACACAACCGTTTGGGCATAAGATTTATACGCTAACAATTTATACATCATGTTTGAATGCATTTAACACAAGCATGGATGCTAAATTTACGCGGACTGTTAAGTGGCGTTGTACAATTTCCAAAATAATTCAAAATCAATTCCGTGCAATTTATCAACCGTCATAGAATATTCCTGGTTCTGTGCACTCGTTGCAATCAATTAGCCTTTCTCACGAAGGCCAAAATCCGCCATTTTTGGGGTGGGTACTGTCTGCCCTCGTGAAAGATTCTAGACAATTCAAACCGTATAAAGCGACTTTTAAAAGTTGTAACTGTAAATTTACCACTACAAACAACTATAATACTAATACTTTTTTTATGAGTGAAAATGATTCATTAAGGAACCTTTACAACCAATGCAATACTAAAAGGTTGTAAGTGGTGCAGTACCCCCAAAATGGTGGGAAAATCGGCCGTGAGAAAGGATAATCGTCAGACTGCATATGACATCGGTAAACGATTCTTCAAGTTAATCATTGAGCTGGTCTGCCAATTCCTTTTCAAAAAAAATTACCGACCATATATTACAGTTATCGAGCGTTTATCAATTGACTAATTTACCGACTGGTTCATTGAAAAGTGGGGGAGGGAGGCTTAACACCCCCGCAAGCTACGTCCCTGGGAATATCAAATCTCCGTTCTAAATTCCATCTTTCTTCCAATGCTTTGCCTATATTTTAGGAATGTTCGGTATGGGAAATTTCCGGTATCGGTATACCGGTTTTCCTTTGATAATAATAAAGGAAAATTCTTTAATGGAATTTTGAAAGAAATTTTGATTAATTCTAAAAGGGAAAACGATAATTTCGAAGCTGTTTCGAACATGTTTCGAACGGCATGCACGTACTCAGTGTGAAATCTCACTGAAGTGGAAATTCTAAATCATTGCAGTAGAATGTTCTTTGAATTGCCATTCAGTAGTAAAATAAAGGTTATGCTTTTGCCATATAGTTGGTAAATTTAACACGGTATACCGAAAAATTCCGGTATATCCGAAATTTCGGTATATCGGTATGGTTGAATATCCGGTATCGATATACCGATATTGATCTAATACCGATATTTTCGGTATATCGGTATACCGAACAGTCCTAGACCGCGATCATTGACGGGTGTGAATTTTCCTTTGTTCGGGTGTGAATAGCCGAGCGGAATTTAGTATCCCCGTTGCCACGGTGACTGATTGCCAGGTCATTCCCCACCTCGCAGAGCAGTGAGTTTTTGAAATTGTTCTGTAATTCCTCCATTTGCAAGGAAAACGCATACAAATTTATTATTTGTTAACATTAACTTTTCTACATTACATTGAACGATTCTACTTTCCCCTTTCTTGTTATCATTCATGCTGTGATCATATATGCAGTATACTGGCCTTATTTTAATGCAAGTTATTATTTATTTTTCATAGATCCGAAAGAGATCGCACACACTATCGTTTATTTACTGAGTGAATTTGCTAGTAATATTACTGGTGCAATGATCGCTTCAGATGGTGGATTTTTAGCTAATTAAACTGAATACAACATATTGTTAATCGATTAAGAGATGGTTTGGAAACTCATTAGAATAACAATATAACTCATGATCTATAGTATGTTAGTCAACGTTGATACAAAAATGTGGTCCTTCGTTGTTACATGTGTATTGTGATTTCGCCAAATCCACCAATAGCAACTTTTAATTTTTCAAGTCACTGATGTATCCAATAACCTTCCTAAAACATTGCCATTGGTAGTTCGGGCAAAAATACAATACGCACGTGACGACGAAGGACCACAAATCTGAATAAACCTGAACAAAAACATAGAAAATGAGTTATATTGTGATTCTAACGAGTCTCCAAACCATTTCTTCTATTAACTATGAATGCAATGAAACGAATTTAATTAATATATGTTACTATAAATTGGAGAAAAAAATTGCATTTAAAAATCCCTGCTCGGCGCCAACCATGGTTGCGCCTCGTGGGAGTCGGGCCCACTGAGTTTAACAAGCTTCCTACCCCCTGAGTGACCCAGTTGAGGTATTTACATAAACATACTAGGCATGGCCCGATTGTGCTCGGCAACTTTTGAGCAACTTTTGCGTTTGGAGCAACTTTTTTCAGTTCGAGCAACTTGAAGCAACTTTTTCGTTTTTGAGCAATTTCTGAGCAACTTTTAGGCTTTTTACTAAAATTAAAACTTTACAGCTTGCAATATTGAAATGTTTACAACTTCATTTTCTGCGATATATTTCTGTGCACATTCTGTATCAGTACAGCGTAAAACGAAAGCTTCCTACCAACAAAGGGAAGTATATTTAAAGCAGAGAGGAAGTAAAACACCTGTTGCTACAAGTGCCTCTTGTTAATTACAAGAAGTTCATCCGAGCGTGCAAAAATTGTATAAATCTCTTGATTAACATAATACTACGGGCAACTTTTTGAACTTTAGTAGCAACTTTTTTCTATTTCGGGCAACTTCGGGCAAGTGTCTTCAAACAAAGCTTCAACGAATCATAGACTTTCATCATAGGAGTTAGCCTTCCAGTTATTATTAGAGTTCACTGAGGCAACCTCGTTCCCAGGGCTTTTCCCTTTTTGTCATTGGGAAGGCGGGAAAAGGCCCTGGCACCGGCATATTCGTGAGGCGGACGTCTGCGAAAACAGTACCAATTAAGCTTGATCCTATATATTATGATTGGCTATTTTTATACACTTACAATTGGCTGAATTTTGTGAACTGTGATTGGACGAAACAAACAGCTAAGTTATCCGCATAATGTAGGGTGGTTGCTCCGAGAAGTGATACACAAAATTTTGTTTCGTTTTGGCCTGTTTCTCATGATTAATTTAGTATTACACGTGAAATTAAAAATAGCTCTTGAAAATAAAAAGAGGCCAAAAAGAAGCCAAATGGCCAAATTTATTTTTCGAGGCCAAGCAAGAAAAAACGAAGCCAAATTCGAGTTATTTGGCCTCCAAGAGGCCAATCTGGCAACGCTGGTGAACGTCGACATTGCGATCAAAAGTCCTTGCGCAAAGAGGGGGCCATATTTGTACGTATGCACGTGAAGGAAAACCCCTTCAGGATAATTTCCGATTGGTTAATCCCAAGTTTGCATCAGTTGTTCACATGCTTAGCAGCCAAAGTTCGATATTTATCAGATATTTTGTAATATTAACAGGGCTAGAAAACGGTTCCCTTGTTCTGCCAAGGTACTTGGACCTTGTACGTACCTGGTACGGATTAATTGTTGTGACGCAGATGCGTTGGCAGACTGAAAACACCCTCGGGCAGATAGAGCCTTCAGAACATATTACTCCATTAACCGCAATTTATAGCTTTGCTTAAATTGATTATTTAATGGTATCGGTTACCAAGCCACTTGGTTCTTATTCTGCGACTCGGTATCGCCAAACAAAAAGCATCTGCCATCTGCGGAGGAGAGTTTTAATATTTCATTATTTCGACTTGCCTGAAGACTTTTATAATGGAAATCAACTTGACTGGGAAAACAGCTTTGGTAACTGGAGCTGGAAAAGGTGAATTATAAACGAATTTATAGTAAGATCTAAAGCTCTGACTCTATGAATAATTTTCATTGAAGGACATAATTTCCCGAATACATTCAGGCACTAGGCTGCTCTATTAAAGGTAGACGCGTGGCCAGAGGGAAGGGTTACAAATTATCGAATCCCTGACTATTTGTCAGTTCAGTGCCGTAGCAAGCTCGGGGGGGGGCTCATATTCATATATTCGTGTTCACAGACCATAAAAACAATCGATTTCAAAAGAAATTAATAACGTAGAACACGAATATATGAATATGACCCCCCAATTATCGAGCTTGCTACAGCACTGGTATTAGACATGGGCATTACATTGTAATGGAAAATTTTATATGCCATGATATTGCATGTTTAAGTATGGATCCATGTTTAATCGTGGGTGTACCTGGCAGGAGGGCCCCCAATTTTGACAGAAATGTTACTCAAATTCTACTTGAGAGTTGAGGTCCACGAAAACTGGAGCAAAACTTATTCATAATGAATTAAGTTTGTGCACATAGAACATACTATAACTTACTGTAATTAATTGAACATACTGTAATTTTGCATCTTGGACACTTCTAAATTTCAACACAATTTAGTTGTCAGGGGGCAGGGATGTGCTGGGTCTGTCTTGAAAAGGATGACGAATGAGCAACATGTGATGGGGCCCAGGCCCAGTGACAGATGGATCAAGATTGAGGTGGGGGTATTAACTGATCAAACATGAAACATTTCAGTCGTTAATTAATCTTTTACCCCAAAATTGTTGGGGGGGGGGAAGTAAAAAAAAATTCTGGACATACCACTTTTCGTAACTTTCAAATTAATATAATGTACCGTAATTTGTTAAATTCTTCGGTAATATCTTCGTAAATTGGGTCGTTCCAGAAAAGATCCATACCCCCCCCCCTACGGAGGAAATGGAAAATAACCCCCTCCCCCCCTTCGGACATCCTTGAATGGTTCATCCTCCCCCCCCTCTCCGGACATCAAAGCCCAAAATTACCCCTCTCCCCTTCGGACATCCACTATTTCTAAATTTTTCTAAAGGCTACCTTGCCGTTTGAAAACGTCACCGAAAATTAGACTGCGTTCACACTACGCGCAAGCGAACTAATGCGGGCAGAATTTACGTGTGTTCAGACTATGAAGCCATTACAGTTTGTTTACAAATTGAATTAGCACTCGTGTAAACCCAAAATATTTCAAATAGACCCAAGAAATTTAACTGAAAAGCATTCGAGTTTACACGTTTGTGTTCACACGAAGCTATCAAGCGCTCCGCCGTTTCACCTCGCTCCGTTTAGAAACTGTGCTCAAATTGTTACGGCAAAAGTGACGTTAAAGTTTTCAAACGATTTCGCTCCAGCGTAGAGTGAATTAGCGATGGCTTATTGTGACTTTTCTACGCTGTTTTCAAATAGCTCCGGCGTGGCGGAACACTTGGCGGCTTCTTGTGACTTGCGAACACAAACACGTGGCAGGTGTAAAGAACATTACTACGAGGCCTGCACGCAGGCGACGATCTGAACCTAAACTCGGGCCAGTCACGTGACTGAGCACATTGTTTTTGAGAACGAACGCTTTTTCGATATGTTTGTATATTTGTAAGTGTGTTTGTCGAAGAAATATATGGATTATGTAAACAAAGTTTCGGCTATAAATCATTACATGGCGCCCAACGTGGGGCAGCTTTGATTACCTGGTATCAAGCTAAGGCCCAAGCGAAAATTCGAGCGATATTATGGCTGAAACGAAGGATAAACTCGATCGATTGAGGGCGAAACGAGGCGGTTATCGTGGCGTTTGTACGAAGTTAACTAAGGAAACCGAGGAAATAATTCATGCGGATGAAATTGATTACGATAGATGCGAGGTTATTCGCTCTTTACTGGAAGAAAAATCGAAAATATTAACGGATATAGACGAGGAAATATTGGGAATATGCGAAATTGCGAGTATTGAATACGAGATCGAGGAATCAGCAGACGTTATGGGACGAATACTCGGTGCAAAACGTAAACTTGATAAGGTGAAAGTCGAAGCGAAGAAAACGGGAAATACGAAGGCCTCAACGGTGACAATTCAACACGAAAATGGAAATAATATTGCGACGACAAGCAGCGAAAATTCGAGCGAAGTTACGATCCACGCGAGCGATGTTACGAATCACGAGAGCGGTAGTGAATCGGGTGGAATTATTAATACGAGCAATGGTCCACCGGAAGTTGGTAGTATGGGGGAACATGGGGCAACAGAATCGAATCAAATTTCGGTATCTTCTTTAAAACCTAAGTTGCCAAAACTCACATTGCCCAAATTTAAGGGTCAAGTCACCAAATGGGGTCCTTTTTGGGACTCATATAATTCAGCTATACACAATAACAGTGTAATTTCGAAGATCGACAAATTTAATTATCTCAATTCCTTACTTGAAGGTGCGGCCCTACGTGCAATCCAAGGTTTAACATTGACTACAGCAAACTATGACGCAGCAATCGAAATTCTAAAGGACCGTTTTGGGAGACCCCAACAAATAATCACAGCCCATATGGATGAGATCCTGAAATTACCAGCATGCACCAGTGAACGATTGGCTTCACTACGCTTTGTATATGACAGCCTTA
>CACRXK020014282.1:0-13227 GCA_902702795.2 Paramuricea clavata
TCGGTCTAGCAGGCATTCTGACTAGAGACCGGTCCGAGTTATTTTCGTCTCGGTCTCATGTAAACATCTATTATAAATAATCCTAATTAGTATTCTTTCGTAGTCGTATCTCGCGTTATATATATGGTCCCGGTTTGACTTCGTTCCGGTCTCATGTAAACGGGACCTTAGATGCAGGTTTATTAGCATACTGTACCACGACCAGTTGCAAGGCTAGCTAGTAGCTACACAACGCTCAGTATACCCACTAATTTTTTCAATGGTATTCATCATCAATTCCATGCAATGGCTAAACACTCGTCATGAGCTTGTGTGAGTAGGATCACTATTTTGAAATGTAAATGTTTCTTTTGTAAGTAATAATGTCCTCCTACCTTGCACCGCCCCCTCCGAGAACAAGTCCTACCGAAGTCCCAGTTAAACGCCGAGCAAGCCTTGCGAAATCTGAATGACTTGAAAATAAATGAAATAGACCATTATCATTGAGTCCATAAAAAAATTGATGTTAGCATAGAAATTAAAAGAGTACAGGGGTCGGTTGAATCAAGCCCATTTAGCTTAAACGGTGGTTATGCTCAAAATAGAAAGCAAGTCTATCCATTCATTCATTCATTCAACAACCAAACTAAAAGTTTTGAACCTTAATAGAACGATAATGTTTACAACTACATATTTAGTGCACAATATTTAAGTTGACTGATTCACGAGAGATATAAGAGTGATGTTTAATTTTGACTTATCCACCGTTAATTTAAGTTAATTTAAAACGGGCTTGAATGATACAACTGGCCCCAGGCCCAACTCAGCATTATTACTGTTTTCTCATTTTATCTAAATACAATGAACATACTTCGTAACGCATTGATTTATGGAGACCTGATATTAAATTTGGTAATGAGATTGTATCCACTGGTATAGCCACTTAAAGGATTAGTGTCACACCAGGAATTCGCGGGCTCAAACTCCTGCTGGCGGCCATTTTTCGGGACGAACAGATTAGATGATCTGGAAAGTTTTTACAATCCGTCATATATATTTAAACCATCCTTTCATAATCCTTGCTCTTTTTGTCTGATTTTTATCAGAAATGTGCCAAACAAGGTATTTTTATAGCTATTTGTTGTATTTGAGTAAAATGTAAACAATAACAAAAACCCGCAATGCCTGACCCTGACACTAATCCTTTAAGCGACTAAAATTTTTCCAAAATTCAACACCCCTGTTCTGGGAGTATAGGCAGGATTCGACTGATGCTTACCGAGCTGGAATTTCGTAATTATCAGGATTATGAAGATACTAAATAAAAACAAAAAATAGTTTGGTTACAACTTTGCCCATTGTGGGTTAGTTGTATAAAATCTTTTTACTGCGACTTTTTTACTATAGTTTGTAGTTAATAATTGGTAGTGTGCTTTAACAAAGCATGGACTTCTTTGAATAATGGAGTATATCTACCTTTTCTACCAACGACTTTCTGCTCAAAACCTTTTTTGGACAGCGAATCTAGTGACGAAAACGTAAGCGAATGTTACAAAGAAGCATAAATTGCAAGCTGGCGTACAACTGATACTTTAATACAGGCTGAATAACAACAAGTAATGACATCAGTGGTAATGACAGAGAGACATACAAGCAAACATTTGACTTTGCATAGTGAAAAACAGAGATGTGGATTCAATCACTCTGCAGTCATTGGGGTAAGAAGACGAACAAACAAAATAACAAACAAAATAAAACAAACAAATAAACAAACACAAGACACAAACAAACTAACAAACGAATAAACAAACAGACACTGGCAGATAAGCAAACAGATACAGTTCACACAGAAACCCCAGACAAATAATACAAACAAACCCTTACATGATGATGTGCAGAGATCCAGCCTCTGGCATTCAACCACTCTACAGTTCTGGTTATTCTGTTCTTATGTAATGCACGATGAAGCAAAACCAACTCTTTCTGCGCACGCACTTGCATATTTTCCATCTGCATCTCAAGCTGCAAAACAAAAGAGTGTTTCATTTTACCAGACAGGAAGAAACCTATAGTGTTACCACTCCTCCTTTCACAAAATAATAATAATAATAATAATAATAATAATAAGCGATAAATGGCACATTTAAAGGTTTCCTATATATATATACACTGCATTCATATATATTTAACGATAACTTATAAAAATAAAATATACACTTAATATCTACCTGTCCAACATGAGGTTCTTTGTCACCCAAAGCAACAATTAAAATAAGATCAGCCTAAAAATATGAAAATTGTTCGGTCAACCTAGCTTTTGATAATTGACGTTCAAGGATAGCAAAATATACCACAATGCATCTGTCTTATACATCTCCTTGTTCACGCAGCGATCTGCTTGTTACAGTCCCCTTGACCCTGAATATTTAACCTCACTCCAATCATCTCTTGGTACACGCAAACATATAGTGGCCTGCTTGATAGACACCCTCCCCCACTCACCACTCTCACCTGCCGTATACATCTCTTCGTCCACGCTGACATATATAGTGATCTGCTTGATACAGACCCCCTCCCCCACCCATCACCCTTACCCACCCACCTGCCGTATACATCTCTTGGTCCACGCTGATATGTATGTAATGATCTGCTTGTTCAGACCCCTCCCTCACCCTCACTCATCACCCACCACCCTCACCTGCCGTATACATCTCTTGGTCCACGCCGACATGTAGTGATCTGCTTGATAGACAACCAAGCGATGAAGATCCTCTTGTTGACCCAGCCAACTCGACAGACGATATTCGTGCATACTTTAAAAGAACATTATAAACAATTATTGTAAGAAGACCGATTTACACTACACAACTTTTGCCTAAAACTGTCGCATGCAAACTGCAAACAACTTGAGTCGTACTGTGTAAATCAAGCACACAAACTACGACAACGTATGCGTGTTGTGTTGTCGAACTCAAATTTTGTGAACCAGGGGGGTGTGTCTTCTCCAACAAACTAAAAATGGCTCGCGCACAAAATTTAAAAGCTGTAATCATATTTTGAGTTAATAGATGGAAAATTTGTCGGGTTTTTAATTACTGTACAAAATTTCAGACAATTTGGTTTAGTTTAAGTCCTTTAACTATTCATTTTGTTCTAAAAAGTCAGCCTTTCGCATGCTTAATTAAAGCCTTTACCTAATTTGCATATTGCTGACATATGCAAATTAGGCAAATGCATTAATTAAGCATGCAAATAGCTGATTTTTAAGAAAAATGTAACTTTGCGTGAATAGTTAAGGGGCTTAAACTAAACCAAATTGTCTGAAATTTTGTACAGTAATTAAAAACCCGACAAATTTTCCATCTGTTAATTCAAAATATGATTGCAGCTTTTAAATTTTGTGCGCGAGCCATTTTTAATTTGTTGAAAAAGACACACCCCCCTGGTTCACAAAATTTGAGTTCGAGAAATTTTTCTCATAATTCTACATTATAAGCACCCAAAGAGGCTATATGTATAAAAAAACGGATACAAATAGCTGTTTTGCGAAATTGAGAGCAATTTTAAATCTGTTCAGTTTTTTTTATACACCCTGTAGAATAGTAAGACATTGGTTAGGACATGTACTTTCACTTTGACTAAGTAAATTGCTTGTGCATCATGCTCTGCGATCCGAAATTTCAAATCACTTATTTTAGAACAAGGATTCCCGAAAATTAAGAGGTGCGGTCAATGTTGATTATTGATACGTTTCCTGACTATTGTAAAAGCATTAGAAAAAAAAGTTGCGCGCACAAATAATGTAGGCGTATCAGTGGTATCACAGAGTTACCGTCTCGGCAAAAAAGTCGCGATAGTTTAGTTGTGTGTAATATTTGTAAACGTGAAATTTAACGTAAGATTTATCTAGCGAAGCTGAAGCCATATATATACCGTCTTACCTGTCTAATGCAGATGTCCCTAGTTTACTTTGAACAAGAAAGCTTGTGAGAAGCAAAGTGGGTCCTGAAAAAACACATCACAAAGTACTCTTAAATTGTAGCAGCAGATTTTAATAGTTTGGAGGAAACAATAATACAGCTTTTTAAGTACTATTTAAAACACGAGCAGGAATGTATGCTTTCCAAAATAATATGTCTAAGATGGGAAGACATATTTTTTTTTTGATTCGCTAAAATATCATGTTTTCTTGTATAACTAAATAGAATTTTTTGGTAGGATCCTTGTTAAAAAATTCAATAACGGTTGAGCAATTGCGATTGTTCCTGTAACTCGTAAAAGAGTCAAGATGGCGCCATATGGGGGTGGGGGATTTCCAGAACAATTACTGATGAATCACCTTAAAAAAAAACTAACTAATAATTCATAAGGAAATGATTAGCGTGTCGGTGGTTTTATATGTGATAAAGAATCATGTTCATTTACATAAAGCACGCACTGCGAGTGTTTTAAATGGCTTAAAAAACGACCCATCTTATGAGTTCATTGGCGAAGTAATTTAAAAATCAGCGTTGTCTAAGCCGAGATAACCAAAGCTAAAGTTTATGTAAATGAACATGATTTTTTATCACATATAAAACCATGCACCGACACGCCAGCGATTTCTTTTGTTTTTCCTCGTGAATTATAAATGTATTTCACAATTATCAATAACAATAAACATACCTATACTGTTTAGCGCCAAACTTAACTCGAACGCGAAGTTGCTTAACGGCACTTCGTCAGAAGCCTGGACAATAGCTATCGTTCCCAAATTCGTTCCCACTTCACTCGCTTCTCCTGAATGCTCTAGAACAAGGAAGAAGCGATTAAAATTCTGGCACTCAGGACAAAAAGTGCTTCTAGTTTGACCATGATAGCCTATCGAAGGGAAGATGGCTGTGAAACTCATTAGAATAACAATATAACTCATTATCTATGTTAGTCAATGTTTATTCATAAATCTGGTCCTTCACCGTCATGTGCGTATTGTATTTTTTGCCCAACTAACCAATAGCAATGCTATCTATCCGTGACTCGAACAATAGGATAAATTGGAAATTGCTATTGGTGGATTTGGCAAAAATACAATACACACATGACGGTGAAAGATTTATGAATAAACATTGACTAACATAGATAATGAGTTATATTGTTATTCTAATGAGTTTCACAGCCATCTTCTCTTCGATAGGCTATGGTTTGACTCAACCAAGTATTAAAGGTTTTCTTACGGCATTCTAATTTGAGAGGTTTCCTTTTTGAAAGGTTTTCTTACGGCATTCTCATATAGAATTGATAGAACTCAAGTGGTTGGTGGCAGGGTATGTCCAATATAAAATGGTTTAGTTTAGGTTTCCTCTCATAATAACATTGACAAAGCAATAACAGATGCCTTTAATTAAAACCTCCATGGGAAACAGGTTAGAAATGGTAGGGCTATCCAGAATAAATAAAGGCAGTAAAATTTCGATATTAAGTTTATATAAAGCAACCAACCTAACTGCATAGCTTTCATGGGACTAAGAATGCTCTCCCCCAATAAATGAATAAGTCGGCTGACGACCTAAAACACAGTGACACAGGTTTCAAAACATTTTCACAACAATTTAAAGAGAAGAATTAAATGTTAATATATTAATAGAATTATTAACTAATTTATTTTATATCTTCAAAATGAACCAAAGTAATTTTTATCAAAGTCTGTATTTTTTGCTAATTTCGGTATTTCGTACACACCTGAGGGTATTTATGCTTTATAACGTTCAGTAATCCGTCAGGAAGAATGGCCACTTCCGTATCACTGTATAAAAAAAATAAAAATAAAATCTCAATAAAGCCGTACGTCTTCTATACCTCTATTGTATGTCGCAAGGATTCGTAAGATATTACTGTAATATAAAGCTTTTTAAGTCATGTTCCATTCTCTCAATCGGATGGGGTCGTGGGGTTTTGTTTAGCGATGTTTCTGTCTAGCAAAACCTATGGTGGAATTCTTTATTCGCTAATTGGCTAATATTTATCCATAGAAGTCCAAATGCATGTTGTCTAGCAAAGCCTATAGTGAAACACGCCCTAAGCCGGACCGTGATACCATATGAATCTTACCGCACAGCATGAACGGTAGCCATTCGTGGATTTTGCGTCAACGCTTCTACCTAAAAAATACCAATGTTCGTACGGTCATCTTATATCTTTCCTACTAATCGCAAATACCAACTCACTGCGAATGCGTTTATAGCTATCAAATAGTCGAGCATTGCGCTTGGATGAAAGTACTAGCAACAAGCTTGCGAGCTGGTTTTTGCGATGAAAAGAGCCTTATATTACATGTTTTAGAATACGCATCAATTTCCATATATTATAAAAATTTCAACTGGTGAGAACTGTTTCGTGTTGATTTTTTAAGGATGCATGCCTATATAACCTATATTTAAGGGAAGCTGACTTTCCCATGCGCGCCCTCGGATATGATTTCCAGGAAATTTCGCCTATGGTACATACAGTATACGTACATACTTACCACGCCAACTAATTCCCCTCGACCATGTTCACCGACCAGTTCTTTTTTCTTATTTTGAGTGACAACAGATCTCAGACGACCATTGAGAACAATATATAGACAATCTGACTGGTCGCCTTGTCTGGGGGGAAAACACCTATATATGAGTGAGTGCTCTCATGCATGCAAAGACTCAAAATAACTATAGCTTTATATTCCCTAAGATGTCACAGAATCCTGTTCTTGGGCCTGTGTAAGGTTTTGGTTTACAATGCATGGTTAATGCATGTGTCTATCCAGTATAAATAATTTAGTTCATGTTTCTTCCTGTAGTAACACTGGATCAATAAGAGATGATCCTTACAGGACCTCTAGGGAGAACAGTTTAGAACTGGTAGAGCTATCCAGTATAAATGAAGTTAGTTTAGTTTAGGTTTCCTCCGGTAGTAACACTGGATCAATAATAGATGATCCTTACTGGAATTCTAGGGAGAACTGCAGTTTAGAACTGATAGAGCTATCCAGTATAAATAAAGTTAGTTTAGTTTCCTCCGGTAGTAAGACTGGATCAATAAGAGATGACTCCTGCCGGACCTCTACGAAAAACAGTTTAGAACTGATAGAGCTATCCAGTATAAATGAAGTTAGTTTAGTTTAGGTTTCCTCCGGTAGTAAGACTGGATCAATAAGAGATGACTCCTACCGGACCTCTAGGAAAAACAGTTTAGAACTGATAGAGCTATAAATAAAGTTTGTTCAGTTTAAGTTTTTCTAGTAACACTGGATCAGTAAGAGATGACTCCTACCAGTAAGAGATGACTTCTAAGAGAAGATCCTTATACTGGACCTCCATGGAGAACAGTTTAGAACTGATAGTTAATATAGCTATAAACACAGCTATCTTCACAACAGCATACCTGTATATGGCTCGTCCAGCTTCCATGTAAACCCAGTCAAGAGCGTAGTCAATATTTCTGACCAGCGGTGTCAATCGTGACGTCAGCGTACTGCTGAGATTCAGAATAACACGTGGTCTTTGTAGAAGAATACTAAAATGAACACGAAAGTGTGAGAATGCGCGTGTATCAAAGGGGAAAACTATTCTCCACGCAAATTAATGATGTAGTGACATCACACCAAAAATTCGTCGGAAAAGATTGCATTAGGGTTAGGCAGGCCTTTTAGCCTGAAAAAGGGCGTCCAATTTTGGTACAATGACCCATCTACGTCGGGGAGGGGGGGGGTCGAAATTTTTCAAACATCCCCGGCTTTGTGAGCTTTGTGCTGCTATGCTTCTTTACGTAACTACGACATTTTTATCATCAAAGTAATCAAAACGTCAAATGTATAATAATATTGAAAACTGAAGCTATTTCGTTTGAGATATGTTAATATATTTAGGGAAATCATTGAGAATCATTACACTTTCCTCCCCGGAATTTGGGCCATTTTTCGTTGTAGGGCGTCCCAATACACCCTTCTGGCTACAAGCTTTGAGTTATATAGGGATGGGTCTCTTGAGTTATATAGGGATGGAACACTCAGAGTGATTTCATCACATCAAATGAGTACAGAAGAAACTCTTCCATGCATCAATCTTTGAGAAAAAACAATAGACAGTTGTCTGCAGTCATAAATTACACAATCGTACCCGTAGATATCACTTTTGCTCAAGACACCAAGTTGACAAAACTTGACAGCCTTGATTGTAAACAGTGATGGTTCGCCAGTTATGACGGAGAGACTGCCCACGAATTCCCCAGGATGAGTGACGTACAACACGTTCTAAATGGGATATATTTCATCAGTTTCTAAAGGTTATATAGTTGCTTGAAAACAGTTCACATGGCTTGTCATGCCCACTGTAATTGGCGTTAACCTGTTATGGTGTCCCAGGTTCTTTAAGGGGTAGCCTCGCAGTAGCTCGGAAGAGTGATTTTCATTGGCCCGACTTGACAATTGCTTTGTGTTCAGAACAATGAATTGCTTCGTTCTTTAGAAAACCCCCCATCCAATTGGAGACGACTTTCCGAGGCACTGCGAGGCTTCCCTCTTTAAGGCAATTGTTGTATGATGTTTGGAAGCGAAGCACAATAAACAAACGCTTATTTACAGAAGACAACGTTAAATCTCAACGAAAGTTGACAAGCACTGCAATTTATTGTAGTACGCTTTCTCCACATCAAAGAAAATTTTAACTTGTAAACACACGTAAAACTGTTGCAACAACTCGTTTTAGGATGTGTTAGCAACGCTTGTACCCATCTTGTTGACAACTTTGTCAACAGTTTGTTGACAACTTGCCACACGGCTAAAAACGCGCACAGGTTGTTCCAAGTTGATATCGACAGGCGTGAACAATGTTGCGCGGCCAACTATGAACAAGTTGTCAACCATGTTGTTACAGTTGAACAATGCTGTAACAGTTGTCAACCAAGTTGTTACAGTTGAACAATGCTGTAACAACATGTTGACAATACTGTTCATAGTGGGCCGCACAACCTTGTTCACGCCTGTTGATATCCACCTGGAACAAGTCGTTGATTTTCTCAATTTTTACGCGTGTATAATGTTGTCGACTCAAAACATTTGTCACAAGTTGTTCCAACATGTTATCGTCCTTGAATTCAATAATTTGTTAACAAGTTGTGAGTGACAACATTGTAGCAACTTGATGAAATGACAACTATTGTTACAACTTACAAGCTTGCTGCAAGCCTGTTGACAAGTTGTGAGATTGGTCGATGAAAACCGTGTTATCTTAACATACTATATATACCTCGTCGCTAGAATCCATGTCTTTCTGAGAGACTTGCAGGCAGCCACTGATAAGGAAATAGACGCTACAGTCCTGAAACATTATTGAAATATTTCACACTTTGGCAGAAATTTTTAACTTCTAGTAGAAAAACCTACAATGATGTTTAAAATTCCCTGGATACTTAGCTGCAAACCAAAGTATTACTGTTGGCATCTTTGTACCTTCAATACCGTAATTTATAGTTGGTATGTCATGTGTCTGAGATGTCTTGGCATCAAACATGACTGGACTGATGCCACAAAGAAACGTTGGAGTCGATTATTTATATATTCATTTTCGCCAATTGGCTTCATTTTCTACTTCTTGGTCTGAACATGCTTTTCAGAAACCTGTACTTTATGAACCTTATTTTAATGACTAAATACACATTAAGTACTAAGTTTGTACTATAGCTCAAGGACGCGACAACAACCAAGTCAAGCACGACTTAAAATCTTACATTATCGCAGCCTGCCGTAGTTATTCCTATTTTTGATGAGTAATTTTTATTCCCCAATTTGTAAACACATCACAATTCACCTTCTGGGGCCGGTTGTTCAAAGGTGGGTTAGCGCTAACCCTGCATGGTTGAACTTGAAATAACCTTTCAAAACTTGATTCAAGCAAGATTTCTGAAGAAATATTTCCATTTTATAAACAAGCTGTTGGAAGTTTGCTTTGAATTTTAGGTTAAAGGGTAATGGCAATAAAAATTTTTATTGCTTTATCTGAAAGAGCATGAAAAAATAAGTCGATTGGCCGGTTACTGCTCTATTCTATCTCATCTGGTTCCGAAGTTATACGCAAAAATGTGCAAAATATAAATTGCTGATTCAGCACAACGTGTGACGTCATTGGTAGGGTAAGTATGTTTAATGAATAGTAAACTGAAGCATAGCTCAGTTATTATTGGCTCAAATCAAATGACATTTTGCATACGGATAGTACATGATGAGACGCATGGGAAAATACTTCTAATTTTGTTGTCAAGGCAACGCAGTCGTTCCCAGGCCCCTTACACTGATTTTGAATAACTAGTTGCATTTATCTATGTGTATGTCATTTTCGAATTATTATCATGCAAGTAAACTTTTGGCATGCATAGGTATCATACACATACTTCTGATATTATTTTATTCTTATCAGTACCTTGAATAAAGCTGTTTCATAAAATTGGCGCAAGGGGCCTGGAAACGACATTGTTACCTTGGCAACAAAATTAGAAGTGTTTTTCCACGCGTCTCATTATGTACAATCAGTATGCAAAATTTCATTTGATTTGGGCCCATAATAACTGAGCTATGCTTCAGTGTAGTATCCAATAAACATACTTACCCAGCTAATGACGTCACACGTTGTGCTGAATCAGCAATTTATATTTTCACATTTTTGTTTCGTTCCCCGCAGGAACGAAACGGTACTGTATTTGGTTTCGAGCAATTATCACAGGAAAGTGACGTCAGAGATCAAAGTTATCCAATCCTTTGCCAGTATTCTTGCTCAAACGTCAATTACATTTAGAATCGTCCAATGAGATGACCGCTCCTAGCATAAGAAGTTTTTCGGAGGCGTGGCGTATAATCGGAAATCTTAGTTAATTATATATCAACCTATGAGAACATGCTAACTAACCTGAAGTTCAGGCCCTAATTTGAAATAGGGCCTGACACAAAACCTGTCTAGACCGTGGGACGCCCACATGTTATTTTTAGACACACATGCAATATGATTGACAAGTGTTGTAGATTTCGTTACACAAAAAATTATATTCTCATGAACATGTCCGCAGAGCATTTTGCTTTTTAATTAAACTTAAAAATTCAAGGTACTTTTATATAATTAAGAGTCAGTTTCTCTATTTAACCGAACAGCAAACGAAGATTCAATTAGTCAGTTCTGTGTACAGCTTGACTGCCAAGCTTTCTCAAGGTCTCAACTTGCCGGACGCGGATATATATATATATATATATATATATATATATATATATATATATATATATATATATATATATATATATATATAAATATATACTTAAAAAGTATGTTTAGTGCTTTATCTGTAGAATAATGCTAAAATGAAGAGATTTTAGATGATACGCATCCTCGTCCCCAGGCCCAAGCTCGGGCGGCCCTCACAGTGGCCCTGGTTCAGGCTGTTGAGCAGTTGATTGTGATTGGCTCTTTTGCTCTAAAGGAATGTTGCGGGTGGGAAGGAAATGCGGGTTAACAATAAACAATGGCTGGCGCGAAGAGTGGCAATTATATAAACTGGTATTAAATTTATATCAGAGAATTTATATGGTAGAAATCAGATATTTACATGTAAATTTTTGCTTAAACTATGATATGGACAAATTCAAGACTGCTGGAAACCAACTACATGGATATTTGAAGGATTAAATACATTTGAAACGAATTGAATGATAAAGTTCAAGACTCGGATTATCAGTCACATTCACGACTATGGAAATCAATATATATTGTGTACCGTGTACGCAGATGTTACAAGATTATTGTGTAAATTGTCGCCCTCCACCTATCTGTTTGCATCAACGCAATTCTATACATTGTACTCGACAATTTGAAGAGTCTAATTTAGAATGTAATCTGCGAAAATTTAGTATTTATCAAGTACTTGATACACAAAGTTAATAATGGAAGCATTTTTATACATTGTACTTGACAATTTGAAGAGTCTAATTTAGAATGTAATCTACGAAAATTTAGTATTTATCAAGTACTTGATACACAAAGTTAATGGAAGCATTTTGTTCTGTTTGCACAATCACAATGCACAGTTCACAATGGAACCAGTGTTGTTTGAGAACCCCAAGCTCGACTGTTTAATACCCAAGGTGAAAAGCTGGCTTTTCACACACAAAATGTTGAAAGGATTTTGTAGATGGAATTAAATTATTTATCCAAACTATTGAATAAATTTATCCAAACTAGAATACAATCGGTAACAATTCATGATTATATTTAAGTAATTTAACCAGTTATGTGTCAAGTCTAAGCTTATTTCACCATAAGAAGCATTTTAGCTACCTGTTGCTAAAGTTTGTTTAATTTAACACTGTCACTGAAACATTTTATTAATAAATACACCCTTCTGGAAAGTACATCACTTTGACTGTTCTGGTTTTGCAGTATGACATATCATATCTTACAGCAATTTCTATAGGAAATTTATCCCAATTTCCTATAGGAATAGTAAATGACACACAATGTTGTTCATCACTCTTAATTTTTTAATGCAAAAAAATATATAAATATTAATAAATACTAATATTACAAATTAATATAAATATTTATACGAGAAATTGGTTATACTAAACATTACAGATCAATTATAGTTTTCACTTATGGTTTAATAACAAGTCAAAGGGGGGGGGGGGTGCCGAAGAGAAATGTTTTTTGTGGCAAACATTTTGCTGACCCAACCATTAAATAGTAAAAAAAAAGATTACCCAACCTCAAATATCAATTAAAAAATAAATACCCACCCCTTGCCAAAAATGTTACAAATGGTTACAATTCAGTTTCACACATGTCCTTTACCACTTCTGTGACATGAGTTTGATAACAGCTTGTGATATTTTCTGCAGTCTAAAGTTTCATGTTGTCTGCACATGTACTTTCTTTGGAGACACCATTTGCCTCCCAACAAATGGGGAAATTATCAAGATATAGTGACTCTGATTGATTCACATATTGTATTGACATATGACTGTTGACATCTTGCCATATTTGACATATTGCCATATTGATGACTGTTGCTTCTCAGTCTCCAATATTTCAGTGAGTCATGCTTTGGAAATGACAATAAATTTTTATCACCCAACCCATGAGTTTTCTTTTTCATTTACTCAACCTTTTACTCACTCAAAATTTTGTTCACCCAACCCTTTTCTCTTCGGTGCCACCCCCGCCAGAAATAATGACCGCTCCCTTAGACAAGTAAAAA
>CACRXK020014283.1:0-13227 GCA_902702795.2 Paramuricea clavata
CGGAAATTTAGGGGGTTTTGCCCCCCCCCCCCCCAGGGGAAAAAGTGAATTTCCGCCACTGTTTGCTTGGCTGTTCTTTTGCTGTACTCTTTGACTTAGGATGTACAAGTCACTGTGCGTGTGGTATTAGATATTAGACAATTCTTTCTTTTTTTATTTTTATTTTTTGCCCTCCCGCCCTTTAGTATTGGCGAGCAAAATCAGTAATCCAACAAAAAAAAAGCGTGCATGCCTTACCTAGACACAACTCACAAGTTAATTTAAAACAATATTATTGTCTGCGGGCCTGTATTTTCTCAACCTTTTTAGTGCTTTTACTGTTACAGCTGTTGATTGAAGTATACGAAATTGAATCTGGCAGGGTGGTTTGACGGAGTGAGGAACCAAGTCAGACTCCATTTTCCCCCCAGCATGCCATGGGGAGGGGGGACTGTCAGCAACTCTTTATACGGCAGCACTTTATACACAGCATTAGATTTGCTAAGACCTAGGATATTTATTCGGCTGGCTTACGGGCAGGTTTGGTCATCTTTGGGCTAAGGCCGAATAGCGCTATCACTCAGAATAGTGCTATTTTCAAGCTTTCGGCCTTAAAAATATTGGTATAATCCAGATTGATCCTTAGTATTTAAAATCAAAGTTTTGCTTCACTAACTGCAAAATCCATATCACTGGTTTTATAGCTTTTCAAACATTTTCACAAAGGTGGAAAAAATTACTTATCTGATGGATATAGTGCTATCCGGCCTTCGTGCAACCGCCCCCAGATTGCAACACTCGTGATTTGTACGCTATCCAAGCTGGATTTTACACACGACTTCAATGACGAACGTAGAATCAAATTTTGAGACAAGAAAATAGCATCGTCTCTGTATTTGAGGACAATGGCTTAAAAGCCCTTTATCTTGTTACTGATTACAAAATTATATACAGGTCTTTCATATTACGGATATACACTGTATGATTTCGAAAATGCGTCACGCCCTGCTACAAGAAAAAGGGCTTTAATTATTAAACCCAATATTTCAATCATGGATATCGGAAACGAGGCTCTATAGCCAAGACTGAGTACTTTTTGGAAGGGTGTATTATAGCGATTTATGATATGGCAAGCATCACTTCCGGTGAAACGGCGGACTGTGATTGGCTGAGAAGCACTTTCAACGGTCCATTATTTTCCCGTAATGGACCGGAAACAAACGCATGCATTTTAAACCAAAACAGCAAAACTAATAAACTTTTTATTAACCTCGCTTGCTCGGTCTCAACAGAGAAATATGGGACCTCGGTCTTTTTGTACAAACCTCGCACTAACTTTGTGATCCGAAATTAATTGATCAGAAACCAACAACTAAAGCAATTTATACTGCCCAGTAGTATTAAATTAACTATAAAAACATTTTATGACTAAACTAAGTTCTATTTTGTAGTAATATTTTGACTCATTTTGACCTAATTCGCAACATAATAATAGTGTTGCTTCAAACTTTATGATAAAAACCCCGATTTTCTAGGCGTGTATACAAATAAAAATAGTAAGTTTATACTATAAATGAGTTTATTTTACCTGTATCGGTTTAAATTCGCTGTTAAGTTGCAAATAATTTTGTTTGAGAACGCAATAATTGGGCATTTCGCAACCAGGGCAGTTTCAGGGCAGTTTTGACCTTGTTGTTGGGAAATCCACTAGGCCTTTTATTTTTTCGCTTGCGCATCCTCTGCCCCGCCCCCAAGGCCCCAAATCACCTAGTCCCAGTCTTTTCATATGAAAAAGTGCTGAATATAAAAAAATAATAATAAAAATAGAAGGCCTAGGTCTAGGCTGGCATCACCCCATGGAAAACCTGCACCACTCCTTGCAGATGTGGCTAGATCCAGCCCTGGTTTTCACCTAATACATAGTGATATAGATATATACACAACCTGATAAGTGTGTTGACTTTAGCGACATCAACATCATAGAGTTTCTTGACGGCACCCTTGATCTTCGGCTTGTTGGCTCGGACATCGACAATGAACACAAGCGTGTTATTGTCTTCGATCTTCTTCATCGCAGACTCTGTCGTGAGAGGATGCTTGATGATCGCAAACTGGTCGAGCTTGTTCGTTCGTGGGATCGACACTCGAGGATATTTAGGTTGTCGCGGCAACTTCAAGGTTTTGGGAAGATGGAACTGTACCGATGTGCGCACCTTTCGTTTTGCAGTTGACTTAACACCTTTCATTACAGCTTTCCTTGCCTTGTTTGCTGTATTCTTTTCTGCGGCTTTAGCGCCACCTTTGCCTTTTTGAGCTAAACGTAAGGGAAGATCAAAAAAGCTTATGCAAAGGTGGCTTACACACACAGGGCACAAAATAACAGTAGACCAACAATCGACAGGAAATTGCTTTTGATTGGCAGAGAAGCAAGGTTGCTGATCATCTTGATTGTCAAGAACCATAGTCTCAAAAACACAGTTAATGTCATTAACGAACACCATGCAATACTTATTACTATTAGAGAGGTTAAGATACCCCAGTTTTGGTGTATGGGTACGAGTAGTGTCATCTTGTTTTACTGATGTCTGTAATTCGATCATACTTTTTGTTTTCTTGCAATAGACAATGATATAATGCGAAAAATGTGCACCTTAATTACGAGTAAAGGTACAGACATCGACAAAAATATTGCTAACCAAAATCATGCTACCCGTACACCGAAATCGGGGTATCTTAACCTCTCTATTATCACAGAACATATAAAAAGAATGTATCCTATACTGATCAGTCAGATTTTCATTTGATCAGCAGAAAATCATGACTGCTGATCACCATGACCGGGAACTTTGGAAACGCTATTATATAAGTGAAGTGTCTAGTTTATGATATTTTTGTTCTGGAGGTTTCGTGTAAATTGAATCATGATATTGATACCATTTAAATTTTAATACTAGCACTGTAGCACACACGTGTACTGATATTTCACATTTTTACTCATAAACAACCCCGATTTATTTGTCATCTTTTTAGATTCAATGGCTAGATTTTATTAAAAAGATGCAGGGAGATGTTAGGATTTCATATATAAACGTAAAATATCTGTACATGTGATTATATTGAAGTATTTTTCCTATTTTTCAAAAGATACCTTGTTCCTTTTTAGGGGCCATGTTGGTTCGAAAAGAGAGAGAAATCAGGGAAGGCCCGAGCAAATATCAGGGGTTCACAGAAGCCGAAGGTGATCCGATGATGCACGATGTACTTTTGGGTGATGGTATTCGAGCACGGTAATGCTTCCACTTGAAAGTAATTTTTATTCAAAATGAAATTCAAAGGGAGCCAAAAATTGCTTTCTCTAGCTAAAGGGATAAAAGTGCCTTCTCTAAGACTCTAAAGCCTGGTTCACACGATGAAATAAGCATAAGCAAGCGGAACCTTTGATGTAAGCATAAGTATAAACATAAGAAGAACAAATGTTGCGTTCTTCTTGCTTATTTCATCGTGTGAACCAGGCTTAAGTCTCACTTCTGCCACACCAACCTAATGCCTCCTAGATCCTCATACCCTTGTAAAAATCTCACATCTTGTAGCAAGTCTGCCAACAAGCCGTCAACAAGTTGTGTTCGCACTGCTTGTCCCAAGTTGTCAACTAATTTGGAATAAGCTGTTAACTGACAACTTGTAACAACCTTGTTGATATTATCAGACTTGTTTGAAGGTTGTTAGAACAGGTCCGATACAGTCATGATATAACAATATTGTTACAACCTTGTGTCGTCAACCTTGTAACATTTTGGTTGTCAGACTTGTTAGAACAACCTTGTAACAAGTCTGATAATGCCATCAAGCTTGTGAACAGCCCGTTCCACTGAAACTTGTTACAACAACTGGTAACAAGCAGTGCGAACACAACTTGTCGACAGCTTGTGAACAGATTTGTAACAACTTGTTTAGTTGTTTGCACTTTGCAGATCTGGGACGTCCCAATCCCATTTCCCACCTGAAATTTTGGCAAAATCCCAGTCCCAGTTGGATTTTTATTAGAAATCCCAGTCCGAGTTATTGAAATCCCAGTCAATAAAAATCGAAATCCCATTTTCCCAGTCTAAAATTAGATCAATCCCAGTTCCCATTTTACCCCTTCAGGGCCCTCTGGGACAACTTGTGCGGCGTTTTTACGTGTGTAGTGCATGGGGAAGGTGCAAAACTACACACGTAAAATGCACAATTTGTAACCGAAACCTGCAGCAATGCTATTCCAACAACATGCCATCAGGATGTGTTCGCACTGCTTGTTCCCAGCTTGTTGAATCAACAACTTGTTGACAACTTGCTACAAGGTTGTTGAGCTCAACAGACTTGTTACAAGTTGTTCCAACAACTTGCTATCGTCCTGCAATTCAACAACTTGTAAACAAGTTGTGAGTGAGAACTTTGTAGCAACTTGATAAAATGACAGCATTGTTACAACTTGTTGACAAGTTTACCACATCTTGTTGACAACTGACAAGTCGTGAGATTTTTTTTCTTTGAAGTTTGACCTAATACTGTTGTTAGTCGTGATTAATAAAATAAAAAACTGAATGTGTTTTGGGTACACGCGTAAAAATGTTAATCTCACATCTTGTAGCAAGTTTGTCAACAAGCCGTCAACAAGTTGTGTTCGCACTGCTTGTCCCAAGTTGTCAACAAGTTTGGAACAAGCTGTTAACAACTTGTAACAACCTTGTTGATATTATCAGGCTTGTTACAAGTCCGGTACAGTCATGATGTAACAATATTCTTACAACCTTGTATGGTCAACCTTGTAACATTCTTGTTATATCATGACTGTATCAGACTTGTCAGAACAACCTTCTAACAAGTGTGATAATACCATCAAGCTTGTTACAAGTTGTTACAACTTTAATACAACAACTGGGAACAAACAGTGCGAAGACAACTTGTGAACCGATTTGTAACAACTTGTTTGCAGACTTGTAACAACTTGTGCGTTTTTACGCATGTGTAGTTAGGGAATAGATTATAGTTTCAAGGCCAACATACTGTGACCCAGAGCAGTGAATCGGTGGTCTGAGGAAATTTGCTTCACTAAAGTGGAAGCACGGATCAAACGATCATCGGATTCGGGTGTTTTCTAAAAATTTCTTCCAGAAAAAAACAGTTGCACAAACAAACAAGTGTAAATTTTGTGCAATATTTTGCATTTCTCTGCAGAAAATGAGCGAAATTGTCGATGCCAAGCTGCTTATAGAGCAAGGAGACGTCGTGGGGGTTTTAAAAGCGAAATATTTTGCGATTAAAGAAGCGATTTCTGACGCCGAAGAGCGACATACAAAAGCAGTTGCTGGGCTCAACGAACCGAAGGCGAAACTCGTGAAAGCTTTGCACGAAGCGGAACTGTTAGAAGCGCGAATTGCGAAAACAAAAGAGAGCATTCGCGTGAAGAAAGAAGCGTTAAGCGAAGTTAAAGAAGATTTAGGCGAAGCAAATGAGGAGATACAAGAAAATAAGGTTGGGTTTCAAATTTTTGTTTATTAATTATTAAGTTTCGAGGGAGTGGAGCAGGGCCACAGCGACAAACAGATTTTGTCTCGCAATTGGGGATTTGTTTCTCGAAGGGTATTTTAGTAAACAGGCTAGCGAATAATCTGCAATTATGAGATAACTTGATCCAAAACAATCACTATTCTGTGGCGGTTTGGGGAAAAAGTCTGTAATTCCGGGACAGGAATTGAACCTACAGCCCTGCGATTCCGGTACTTGTGCTCTAACCAACTGAGCTACAGAGTCCAGTTGTACCGCAAGTTCATGTATATACACTAAGGTGTAAAAAAATACCTGTGGTTCCGGTTTCATAACGTGAAAAATTAAGGTCGGTCATGGTTTTGGTGGTTTTTTGCTGGGCGATTTGCAGTAGAGTCCCGACATCAATATTAACTAGAGATGCGTATTTCCTGTGGACGAATTTAGGCAATTTGGTTCAATAATTTAATTTAAAAAGTATTTATATTGCACTAAAACTATAAATATTGGGTTGCAGGTGTGACAACGGACACCATTTTGGCATGCTGTATGAGCAGCCTGCAACCACCTGGAGAAAATAGGGTCGTACGGTCAATCGCGTGGAAAAAATAATAGGGTCGGCAGAAAAAAATAGGGTCGGTCGGGAACCACATGTATTTTTTTTACGCCTAAGGTGACGTTATTCAGCAGTTAGAGCTTGACAACCGGACTCTATAGCTCTCTTAGAACTCTTAAGAGTGCCACACCAGAATCGCAGAGCCGTAGGTTCAATTCCTGCCACAGGGTCTATTTCTACAACAGCTCCCAGTGGTTAGGTCTAAAATTATATATAATCTTTCTCTACAAAAATCCTTACATCCAAAATACTGTCAAATCCCAAACCAAATGTGTTGTTGTGCTTCCATTTTCAAGATTAAAATTTCTATAAAATTTTTAAGGAAATTTGCAAATCCAGGTAACACCTGCACCATATTTGGCCATCAAAACAACTGCAAACTGCTCTAATTCTTTCCGTCACTTTCATTTGATCTCATGATCTGTGAGTCTGCCTCAACAGCCTTTGATCTTAGTTGGCTGTTGCAATGTCCAGGGTTCATAATTATGACTGAGTATGTGCCCAAAAATTCATTTTACCTTTAATCCATTGATTGCCAGCACTCTTCTCGTGACAGGTAAAGTTGTCTGGCATTAGACAGAGTAACATAACAAAGAGTGTATTGTTGTGCAATGCATTAAGTTGTTGTTAACCCATTAAGTTATGCCCCACCCTATTATTTACTTTGTCTAATACCAGATGATTTTATCAATGTACTTCTGTATCTTAGGGATGGAGAGCACAATTCAAGGAACGCGAAAGCACCAGAGTAGAACAGCTCGAAGTGTTGGAAGACAAATGCAAAGATGCGAAAGAACTCCTCTTTGAAAACAACCGAAAATTTAGTGAAGCGACCCGATTGTTGGCCATGAGAGAATTCGACATCGAAGCGGTAATAAATCGTAGGAATGAGGCTCTCGAAGATATCAAGGAACACGAAGAAATGCAGAAACAGAGCGCCGCACAAATGATACATGTCGAGAAAAAAGGAGGCAAGACCGCTGAACGAAAGTTGGAAAAGGAGCAACGGATCGAAGCGATGGCCAGTCAGATTGAGACGACAGATGATCTAACGGAGGATGCGTTAAGAAGCATCTCAAAGTTGGAATTGAAACGCGAGTATATATTGGATCAGATCAACTACTGGCACGAGAAGACAAAAAAACTGAATGATGAAGTGGATAGAATGAATCAAGAGGACTGGGTTTCTTATTAAGACAAAACTAACGTTACTATGAAATATTGTTTTCCATGCGTGTAAATAACTAGCATTTCACATATTCTTCAAGGTCTGAGCAAACTTTGCATAAAATTGCAAAAGAATATTCTGATGGTTATGGAGATCCAATATGACTTGTAAATTACCAACCTCGTATCCATATAAATAAACCTCGTACACACGTAAAAATATCACATTTTGTAGCAAGTCTGCCAACAAGCCATCAACAAGTTGTGCTGCCAACAAGTTTGGAACAAGCTGTTAACAACTTGTAACAACCTTGATATTATCAGACTTGTTCCAATAAGTCCGAACAGTCATGGTATAACAATATTGTTACAACCTTGTGTCGTCAACCTTGTAACATTCTTGTTATATCATGACTGTATCGGACTTGTTAGAACAAACTTGTAACAAGTCTGATAACATGCCATCAAGCATGTTACAAGTTGTTAACAGCTTGTTGTAAACTTGCTACAACAACTGGGAACAAGCAGTGCGAACACAACTTGTCGACAGCCTGTGAATAGATTTGTAACAACTTGTTTGCAGACCTGTAACAATTTGTGCTTTTTTATGTGTGTAACCCTCGTTCCGCTATGTTTAGGTTGGAATAGTTCTATGGAAAACAATATTCTAGTTAGATCTATCTAGTTATTCAAAATGTTTAGGAACGAACTTTCTCTAAGCCTCATGTTAATAGTATATTTGTGTTCAATATATAGACCACAGTAAGACTTTTTTTGTAATCTTAACTACCTGAAGATGGAGTAAATCTCCGAAACGTCGTTTGTTAATGTAATAAGCACGTTTAAAAAAGTCTTACTGTGGTCTATATATTGAACACAAAATATCTAGTTATTGTAATTCATTCTTTAGGTAGTGACATTTAAGTAATATATTACCTTTGTAAATTATTTCTCTGGAAATTGTAGGTAAAGTGATAAAGTCTATTAAAATATTGTACTTGTAGTGGCTGTGATCATTGATTTGCAACACTTTCCCCTGAATTCATTGCGGTTATAACAAGTGGCAAGAAATGTACGCACGTAAAAACGCACACGTTGTTACAGGTCTGCAAACAAGTTGTTACAAATCTGTTCACAAACTGTCGACAAGTTGTCTAGATAGATATAGATATCTTATATCCACTAGATAATGCATCTAATTATTCTGCAATTCAAAAATTGAAGCCGTGATTGCAGACTCAGGATATTCCCATGAAATGAGAAGACTCGAATGTTTTCTATTTCTTAAACAGGGAACTTAGACATTAAGTTAAACCTATTCCAAATACATTTTCCAACTATTCAAATGATGAAAGTTATTGTTGTTTTTAAGCGTTTATTAGCTAGTGGGAAACTCCACATGGCCGACATCTATATTCAAATGGGGGTTACCGCTGGAATATTCTTGGCTTCAATTTTACTAAAAGAGATGCGCTATCTAGTTTATATAAGATATCTATGCTTGTTCCCAGTTGTTGTAACAAGTTTGGAACAAGCTGTTAACAACTTGTAACAAGCTTGATGGCATTATCAGACTTCTTACAAGGTTGTTCTAACAAGTCCGATACAGTCATGATATAACAAGAATGTTACAAGGTTGACCATAGACTTTCCAAAGTCCTTTCCAGACCCTTTATGGCCTAGGTTGACCACACAAGGTTGTAACAATATTGTTATATCGTGACTGTATCGGACTTGTTGACAACCTTGCAACAAGTCTGATAATGCCATGCGGCTTGTTACAAGCTGTTAACAGCTTGTTCCAAACTTGTCGACAACTTGGGAGAAGCAGTGCGAACACAACTTGTTGACGGCTTGTTGGCAGACTTGCTGCAAGATATGAGATTTTTTCAACACGTTTTCCTTGACAAAGTTTTGTTGCACACGCGTAAAAACGCACACGTTAATTGTAACAAACCTGCAGCAGACTTGTAGCAATGCTGTTCCAACAACTTGTCAACAGGATGTGTTCGCACTGCTTGTTCCCAGCTTGTTGACAAATTGTCAACGGCTTGTGACAACTTGCTACAAGGTTGCTGAGCTCAACACTCAACAGACTTGTTACAAGTTGTTCCAACAACTTTTTATCGTCCTGCAATTCGACAATTTGTCAACAAGTTGTGAGTGGTAACCTTGTAGCAACTTGATGAAATAACAGCATTGTTACAACTTGTTGACAAACTTGCTACAAGCCTGTTGCGAACACATCTTGTTGACAAGTTGTGAGATTTTTACATCTGTAAGTGAATCAAACCTCTATGGTTTTGACCTAATCACATGATAGCTACATTTCAAGCCTGATTATAATCATTATATTCTGTTACAATATAATTATAATACTCTGTTTATAAATTAAACAGCAGTATGAACATCGGGGAGCCAAATAACCACCTTCTAATACTGAAATAATCTGTAAACTTATTCTTGACAAAATTTCATTCAAAATCAGCTATAACCACATAAATTCCATTGTAGTTTGGGCTGTTTCTGCAAATAAATTATTTAGAAATATATTTTGTGCTCAAGACAGACGTTTTGAAGAGCATGTTTTAAGTTTGAAACGGGTTATTATTTATACATGCAGCGGTTTTGTCTAAAGGCGTATACCGTATATTTTTATACACAATTTGTGAATAATAAATTATCAAAATTTGAGAATAAAAATTCTCATATTTAACTGTTGCAAATAGTTGAAAAATGTAACAATTTATGCGATGGAATAAAAATTTATAGCTATTTATTTTCACATGAAACAAACATTTATACAATATGGAATTAACATAACATAAAATGCATCGTAATGTATGCGATATCAGTACCCGTTACAAAGTTAGGAAAGGACATTCAAACAAAGTCGGAAAATATAAATGTATTAAAAAATCACAGATATTTTGCTTCGGTGTTTAAATTTTAAGCAGCAGACATTCGTTGTGTGTTAAGCCAAATATAAGAGCAACGAGTTATTATGTTCTAGCCTTTGTTCAACGGGCTTCCCGCTAACACGGACAAAGCGGGGACATTTTTTAGCCAGCAGCGCAGCGAGATTCAGTGTACAAACGCTTGCGAGTCCTGCCCTTGTGAGGATCTGTGTTCAACCCGCTTCTGTTCGAGAAATAAGTTTTAAAATATTTTCCAAAAATGTCGAAGCAGGCAAGTTTAGACAAAGTTCGCGATACTTTGGTAAAACTGAAAGAAAACATCGACACCGCTGAAGATCGATATCACGACGCAAAAGCATCGAATCTCGAAGCAGTTGACAGGTATGAATTTATGTTTTGCAACACAAGCGATCGTTACCATCCAATTTTCAGTACTTTCTTATGTGAATCAAGTTCGTATTATACACATATGATTATATACGTTATACTGGAATTCTATTTGTTGCCAATTTCTGCAAAACGAACATTAAGGATTTAAAGGTGGATTTCCACTACACAATTTTTTCCTAAAACTGTCGCACGCAACCTGCTTACAACTTAAGTTGCGCTGTGTAAATCAAACGCACAACCCACCTACAACAACGTGGGCAAGTTCTGTGCTTGATTTACACAGTACAACTCAAGTTGTAAGCAGGTTTGCATGCGACAGTTTTTGACAGAAGTTGTGTTAGTATATATGGTGTCCATGTTGGTCCCACCTTGTGCATTCCATTAGAACATTTTTGGGTTTGTTTGAATATTTACAAGCTGTCTCAAAAAATGTAATAGGCTGTGTTCCATATATATTCGATCTTACACAACTAATTATTTTAGTGGGAATCGGAAATTCAATCTATGAGATTGCATTTTGACACTAAGGTTACTAAAATTGATCTAGTAGTAAAACCATGCAATGTTACGCTGTTCAAAATAAAGTCTGGTCACCCAATGGACCATTGAAATCTTGAATCGGTTGTGTCGGGTGATTAATAAGTTTGAAGACCCCTTACTTCAACAGCCACCACACCGGTTCTACTTGACCAACTGTAATAAATTTTAGTGTCAAAATTCTTCTCTTGATTAAATTTTCGACGGAACATAGCTATTGCATTTTTTGGGACACTTGTAAATTACTTTTATTGTTTAAAATAATGTTTCCTGATCGGTTGGGTCACCTTCAATTTGGATTGGACAAGGATGCCCAGCCAGGCCAGTGGCAGTAATTATTAATGGAGCTATACTGTACGAGGTACCGCACACCTACCGCCCCCTCCGAAGATTTAGAACTCAAAGTAAAACGTCAAAAATTACAGGATTAATAAAGTGCTCCCAAAATCGGAATTAAAAATTCATGTGGTAAAACAAATTGACTGACTAGGTTGGAAAAAGCAGAAGAGGAACAGGAAAGTTACAGACGTCGTATTAAGCTTTTGGAATTTGATTTTGAGAAAGCTAAGAAGACCTTGGCAGAAAAACAGGAACGTTTAGCACATCTTGAAGGTGGGAGTCTCTATATTCAATGTTTTGCTTAAAGGGGAATTAAATGGCAATTTTCTCATTTGAAAGAACTTTTAAGACTATACATAATACTCTTTTAACATTTTTTTTTCATATCTTGCTCACTTCTACAAATATTTTGATTGAAAGGATTGAACTGTCGGCCATCTTCAATTTTATACTGTAAATATGCATGTCACGTCACAACAGGGGTCACGCAATATTTTTATCTAGACAACCACTAATCATTTTGCACTCAAAACTATACTCTGTCTGCCCTTCGAAATATCAAGATCACTCAAAACCTTTAAAAAATCTACCAATCAATATTTGGTCAGCAACGGATACTTTTATATGGTTAATCCCTGTTGTGACGTCACCAAAACTACCGTTAATGAGATCAAAAATGCATCCAAGATGGCGGACATCTCATGACTTCAAGTGGAAATATTTCAATAACCGAAGCAAGATATGAAAAATTGGTAAAAGAAGTTAATATATAGTTTCAAAAGTTCTTTCAAATGGGAAAAGAAAAATTTATATTGTCATTTCCCTTTAAAAGGTTGCTTGATAGAAAAAATCATGTATTTCGACAGCTTATTTCAGCATGGAAGAAACATAATATGGAATGAAGATGTTCCAGTCGAGTTGGTGATAATAGACAGATTTAGATCGAGAACGCGGACGTCAAAGACGACGTGAAAATGGCGTCAAAATGGCGTGGCATATCCATACATGGGCACAACACGCAATTTTCACGTCGTCTTTGAAATCGGAACTGGGTCTAGTTCCTTCGATATCAATGTATTCCAAGATATGACATTTTTGTGTGTGTTGGACAAGTATCCCCAAATGCCGCCGGTTCGATTCCCACCGTGGCCAAGCTAACTTTTCAGCTTGCCCGGTGTGGATGCACACTCAGAGTAACATCACAAACATCATATTCACCCGAGTACACATAACACCAGCACATACAAAAAAACAAGATCAACCCGTAAAACTTCCGACCCTAGTCTACTCTACTTTCAACCTAAAAAAGATGTATAACTATAACTTTTCAACGACCATTCTTCTCACGTACGTGCAGAGTTTGGAACAACCTACCCGACGAAATACGCCGCATGGATACATTTTTATTACGCTTTAGAAGCTTGCTAAAAGAGCATTATTTGACAGCATCTCAAACAATTTTCGATTCCGATGATCCAAGCTAAGGACATGGAAATCTGCATGTGCATGTGTCTGAAATGCAATTCAGCACGCACACTTAGGACCTCCACTTCATGTTGTAGTTAGTGCAGGTATTCTCTCACTTATCGGGACCACAGTAATTGGCTATATATATATATATATATATATATATATATATATATATATATATATATATATATATATATATATATATATATATATATATATATATATATGCGACAAGAACGCCATTCAACCTAATACGCATGATCTCTGCATGTCACAGATTTAAAT
>CACRXK020014284.1:0-13226 GCA_902702795.2 Paramuricea clavata
ATGTTGTATTGCAGTTTTAAACCTATAGAAACAGCCGTCTTTTTTGGTCTCACTGTGCACTTTTTTGTACACTATGTACATCCATCGTGCCGAGAGGAAAAGCATAGACCAAAGGACTGTATAACTGCTGTATAGCAGTACGTTTGAGCAACCTCGTTCCCAGGCTCTCTCCTATACGCTCTTGTCTTGCCAAAAATCTTATATTATTTGTACATTTATTAGTGTTAACAATTTCAAATAAGAAACATGCTCTACCTTTCCTTTGCAAAATTCCTTTATTTCATCTGTTGTAGCGGTCTCACCCTTCATTAATCTGCATACAATACAACAACACCAGATTAAATTCATGTCGAAAATATAACGATGATCTAGTTTTCCTTCCTTCATTAAAATAAGGCGAATATACTCACCTTTGACTCCTGTTCGTAATTATTACTAACACTAACTCTGGCCGTTATGGATTCGGGCGAAAGAAACGATGACCATGGCTCTTACCCATGGCTTTTTCTTCGCAAATTTTGATGGAAAATATAGAGCTACAGTATATCAATAAAATATATCTATAGTGATTCAAAATATTCTAACTAACCGAATAACTAACCTTATCCACGCGCAAACCTCCTCACCTAACCTCTTGTCTGGCACTCCAATAACCTGAAGAAAATATCACTATTTTACATACAACGCATGCATGATCAGGCGTAGAAAAATATATTTCTTCCTGGCAGCGAAATCCAAAAATAAAAATTTCCTGCGCAAACCAAAATTAATGTAAAAATTCATCCATAGGTTCCAGAGTGGTAAACTTCATTTTCGACGCATGAAAATGTCGATCTAAAAACGGATTTTGATTTTTTAAAGAAGCAAATTATGTTGAATTCAAATACACAAGATGACAGAAAATTCCTGTGGGACGTAAGAAAATTTCCTGCGAAGATACTTTGTTGAAGGTTTTCTGGCAGCGGTGCTGCTGGCGCTGCAGGACATTTTCTAGCACTGATCATGATATCATTGTTAGGTGGTTGATGGGGTTGAGGTATATATTAGGCGAGACTTTTTTTATTCATTGGTTTACGGATCCGCCGACCGTAAATATTCAGAAAGTGAAAAATAAAAAAATAAAATTTACAATTTTAGTTAATTTTAATTAATTTGGGGTTCTGACATGAAGTACACTTCAAGTGAACTTTGACTCTAGGTACTGCTGGCTCATGTTATCGTTGTGACAATCAATGTGTAGATTAGCCACGTTTTTTTGTTGTTTTTTTTAAATTGACGTTAAAATATTTTATAAAGATTATTAATTTCGGTTCTCATTTATACTCAGTTCGTTTTTTTTTTAATTTTTTTCCGACCTACCGACCTTTTATTTTTAAAGTCAAATCCATGGGCGTACCGGAAGGAAAAAATCAGGGGGGCGGAAAGAAATTTGCCCGACTTTTCGGGATTGTGCCCGGCTAGTGCCTAAAAAATCCGTAAACCAATAAATAAAAAAAGTCTCGCCTTACTACATACGTACGGAGAAATACTCAATATATTCATAAGTGCATGCGGAAATCATAGATATCAACTTAATTAACTAACTTAGACAGACTGCATGCCTGCGTAAGGCGCTGATTACATGGGTCATTTTCAACCTACAATCCTGGACAAAACCATCTGCAACACTCGCTTAAAATTCTGCTCTTGAACGTTACTATAATGACTGCGATATTTCTTCATGTAATGATCCTCCCCCGCTCCCCAAAACAATGTTGAACATACTACGATCACTTTAAATATGTTGTGGGGATGCAATCAACATTGAATGGTGGGGGAAGGGGGGAGAGTTTTCTTAGTTTTGCGATAATTCTAAAAAAGTGGATGAAAACACTGTAAGTGTCACAGATGTTTTGTCCAAGATTGTAGCTAATCATACATGCATATGTATGTAGTTCACATAACATAGTTTACTTACTGCGTGTACGAGAAGAATTAAGTTTTTTTTAATTAATCCGCAGTTATTCCTAAAGTTGCTAGGTGTTAAACTATAAACTAAGATCTATCGGTTCTAACTAAACTATTCTTCCTTGTGCTCCAATGAATGCAAATTCTAACAGGGAAACTGGGGCGTTTTATAGAGTTGCAGTGAGGGTGGAAGTACTGTATTTTTTACTGTATTCATGCGCATGATGTAGACCAATTGTTTACAGAGTACCTCTACTTCTTGAATTTTTGGATGATGGTGTAAAAATTGTTCAATTTCGCTCGGATAGATATTCTCTCCTCCTCTTATGATCATGTCCTAAGAAAGGAAATTTGATACTATACATTGACTTCGCAACACGGAGATCGAAAATTGCAATCAGTTGATGCAGCACGTCACACCGAAGACTCATCGGAAAAGTTTGGGTTAGGGAACTAAAAGCCAACAAGGCGACAGCATTATATCCGCTGCGCATGCAGATACAAAAATCTAGCTACGGTTTGAAAAATTTAAGAAGTACCTTTACTCTGCCAATAATTTTCACATATCCGTTTTCATCCATCGATGCTTTGTCCCTTTATATGTAAAAAACGTGCCAGATCATCAGCAAATTAGAATACCATAATAATAACCAGTTGCGTAGCCAGCCCGACAATTTAGTCCCGCTATATGCAAATTCAAAATATTTATTATCATTATTCATTTCTTTAGAAATTAATTGTTTTCACACTCAATGAACACAAAAATATTTGCATAGCGGGACTAAATCGTTGGGCTGGCTACGCTACTGCATATAACCAGAGATGTGAAATATGTTAAATACAGGGCTATTCTGCATATATACATATTCTGTGGACTATATTCTGTAATACTTAGCCTTGGTTAATTGGAGTCTCATTTTCGCCTTTTCGGGATTGGGATATCGGCTTCAAGCCCTTTAAGCCCTTTAATAAAGGTTAGTTACAAAGGCTTTATCTTGTTATCGATAAATTATTTATATAAAGGTCTTTTATATTATCTAATATATCTGGTATATGATTTCGTAAAGTGTCACCTTCGATACTTTAATCCCGAAAATTTGCTCTATAGCCAAGGCTAAGTACATACTTTCTGGAAAGGTGTATTCGACATGAAGACATTAATTTAATTGTATTGTACAATAACCTGAAAAATACAAGGAGAGATCGGACGTTTCGACCAGGGCCGGCACTAAAGGGGGGGTATAACATCCTCCCAGTCATCAGGTAGTTGGCAAAATATTGAATCCCAGTCGGCAAAACATGGATTTGGATAGGAAGAAAAAAATATATTTGAATGACATCGATTAAAAATTAAGAATGATAGCTAAGATGAGGAGAAATTTATGAAAAAATTAGGGGAAAATGGAACGAAGAACGATGGTTAAACACAAAATAAGATTGGGAGATATGTTGTGGGGAAAAAATATTCTTGAGAAGGAATATATATTAATTAGTGATTGTAGTGACTCGGCAAAATTTGCTTTGACAACTCGGCAAAATTCACTTACACCCCCCCCCATTCAAAGAGGTCTAGCGCCACCCCTGGTTTCGACTTTCGAGCGAAGGCCCTTCGTTGGGAAGTTACTTGGGCATTCGCTCGAAATGTCGAATTTCTCTTCATATTTTCAGGTAGTTGCATTCATACGAACCAAAGTTTTGTTATTATCGGCACTACCTACACTGGTACAGACCGTTTAAGATTATTGTACAATAATCGTGTATTCGCAATCGCTGTGTTCGCGATTGCTCCATGATTGTTGGATATGAACTCCGTTTTTGTTTCATAATCCTTTTTTGGTTCGCATTTTAACAAAAAAAAAATTATGTTTACCCTGTGTGTAACCACCCACTGGCATCTATCATACTTTCTGTCTTGTCTTCATCTTCCCAATACCCTAACATGACACCAAAACCACGCACACACAGTTCACCACCTTCACCTACAGGGATTATCTCACCATGTTCATTCACTATCTTACCCTAGAAAGATACAGGCAAGTGGCTGTTTAACGTCTATGAAAACATTACATCATTACATCCGTTCCCTCTGATGCATGATTACAGTCCCTGAGCTTGTTTTACCCCCGACCAAAAGGGCGTGGACGAAGTCGTTCGCGACGGACGAACATTTCAGTCGCTAACTAATATTTCATTTCGCAAAATTGTTGGCGGGGAGGTTAAACAAAAATTCCGGACATAGCATTTTTCACTAATTCCCAAAATAATTCACCGTAATTTGTAAAATTATTCATTAATATTTTCGTAAATTTATCAAAATTTTCCCTACAATTTTTACTTTTCAATCCGAGACACTCGAATATTTTCAAAATTTGGCCGACGAAATTGTATGGATATACCCGACGAGATAAAGACTAGGGGGTGATACTTGGGGGCGGGGGCAGTTGAAAGTTTGCCCGAATTTTTACAGAGAACTGTAATAATATCACCTGAATTTAACATATTTTCTGATAAATCTGCCCGAATATTCTTGATTTTTCCTAGCATTTGGCACCTGTCCCCTGTCCTGTACGCCTACAATGTTCATACCATCTCTTCTCTTGGTTTGCCGATCATCCGCTCTCCGATCCCTACCTCTGTACTTGAAATTATTTTCCCTACAGTTGACACTCTAACATCAACAGGATCGTCAACTTGAGTTTGACAGCAGATAGTAGACAGTTCTGTTAAACCATAGGCAATCTGCGATATAAAATGAGAATATAAGCATTTCTCATTTTATCATTTAACTAGAACTAAATGTTGACGGTATTTTGTAGATTTTTAGATTGGCCTTCTGGTGAGGGCCTATAGTTGCATTTTAGGTATACTTAGGTCTAAAAATGTGTAAAATTTATGCTCGAAATCTTCACTATACAAAAGGTCTTGAACTTTCTATGAAGCGAGATGCCCAAAATTTCGATATTTATCGAATGATACACCTTGCACCCCGTGGAGTGTGCAGGTCTTATAGAATGATAAGTCAAATTCCCCCAGCCTCGCCAGTGTTTGCGTGTTGTGACGTTGGCATGATGCTCGCTAAACTGTTTCACTTAGTTCGTACAGTACATATTTCATTATACAAAACATCTTCTTTCCAAAGACAGAAATTGAGGAATTGAAGATGGAAAATCTGTGTTACGCTAGACATGAGTTTAAATTTCGTAAATTTGACGGAGTATATTTCTGAGAATTAAGATGTTTAATACTATACCGTCATTTCAGGTAAATGCATCTTTTCAATAACCGCGTTCATTATTTCAATATGGCACTGGGAACCACCCATAATACCTGAAATGATTATGTTCAAACATTTAAAGAAATAATATTTTGTGGTCATTAAGACTTGAATTAATACAAAAGAAGTAACTTAATTGTTCATGGTTATTTCTCAACCGACTACGTGGAAATATATATTTAAGTAACCAATTTAATATTATCTTAAACAGATTTAGAATTCAGCAACCAACAAGAAAGGGATTTGTTACTAATTTATATTTCACCAAGATTTCTATACAAGGGGTAAAATTGGTAAAATATTCTACTCTATTTTATTACAGACTATAACAATTTACACATTTTAATACCATATCAATGAATATTAATTTTTGGAAAGAATTGGTCACATTCATTTTACCGTACCTGTACGTAGAGACGTGAGATCAAATTTAGGTAGATCCTCGTGATTTAACATATCAATAAACATAGTAGGCGTGCCATAAAGTGATGTACATCTAAACAATTAGCGTCATGTTTAGAACAGCTTGCAGTTGATTTTCACAAACTTTACGTATTGGATAAAAGATATTGTAAGTAAAAGAATAATTATTAAACATATTTTAAATTTTTTATACAATGCACACGGACTTCAATGAAAACATCAGACAAGTAACCAACGAAAACCATTTAATGTCTAAAAATGTGAGAATATAGAAAAAAGTCGGGGGAAATTTAAATTAAAGACGATTTAGGGAAAAAAACGTAATCTCCGAGCCAGGGTGATAATTCCACTCGGCTATTTACACACGCGAAAAATGGAGATCTCGATACCTGTTGGTTAGCGGAGTGAAAAAGTCCATCAATGACCGCAGGCGCATGGCTATGACCCAATATACTAATTATTTTCACGAATGAGAGAATCACATGATTTGTAACTGATGATTTTAGTTCAAACTCAAAGTTTATCGGTAAAAAGGCTAAAAGCAGTTTAATTTTATCACTAATTTATGAACATTTCAAAATGTTTTACAAAACGTCTAATATAACTATATAAGGCAGAATTTTACATTAAATTTCAGCTTATAAATAATGCATATAAATAACATATACCTAACATATATGACATATGTTTTGGAAATTGATGATTTTGTAATTAAAAATAATATTCTTTCAATTGCATGTTTTTACAATTTTGTACAAAAAAATATAAAAATGATCGTGTATATACCATGACAAACACTATGAATACTGATGATACTTCAGGTTTTTGGTTTGGTTAGCACTGAAGGCTCTAGATCTGCATGATGTATTTAGCAGAAATAGGAAAACGAGGGCTCGCAAAAGTGTAAATATTGACATATTTACCCTATTTATGCAAAAATATTTTGGGAGAGGGGTTTTGCATTTCTAGTTTTAACTTTAGTCTTCACTTACTTTTCATTGTGGCAAGCAGCAAGTGCAGCCCGAGCATCAAAGCCAGCTGAGGGATAAACTGCCGTTGCTCCGAAGATTATCGATATTAAACTATTGAGAAGAAAACTTAACAAAATTTCAAAATTATCAGACCGACAGACCCAATGGCATGCATTATGAAAAAAAACAAAAAACATACAGTATACAGTACCTGCCAAGAACCATTCCAAAACAGTGATAGAGTGGAACAGGAATGCAAATCTTCGTTAGCTTTAAAATAGATAAAATTATCAGCATACAATAGATTTTCTTATTTGGGTACAGACTATATTGCGGGGCAAGCGGGGCGTTTATCCGCGTTTGACGTATAATTATGTATATAGGTAATAATGTAATAAGGTATATTATTCAGACCCAGAAAATGTTATCTGCCGAAGCGAATTATCATACATTCAAAAGAAAAAGAACAAATAAAAAAAAAGCCAAGAGGCCCAAGATTGGTGGCCGCTCACCCGCTGCGAAAATAAGAAGATAGTTTTACATTATTTGGGGTATACAAATCCGCCGATCCGCCCAAATTTGAAGCAAAATCCGCGATCCGACAATGGTCTTCCCAGCGGGCAAAATGACGTTTATCCAACGTTGAATCAACGTTAGAAATGACCTTCCAGACGTTGGATAGAGTTGAAAAAGGGTTGATTATGCAAATTGGGTCGACGCACTGTTAATTTCGAGGAGTCAAATTGACTCCAAAAGTGGAGCAAATAAAAAAGGTACAGAACGACTCCTTTTTTGGAGTAAATTTTACTCCCTTATTTACTCCATTTTTGGAGTAAATTTTACTCCATAAGTAGAGTTGTTTTTACTCCTCAAAGAGTAAAAACAACTCTACTTAAGGAGTAAAATTTACACCAAAAATGGAGTAAATAAAGGAGTAAATTTTACTCCAAAAAAGGAGTCGTTCTGTACCTTTTTTATTTACTCCACTTTTGGAGTCAAGTCGACTCCTTTGGAGACAAAATGACTTCTATATATCGGAGTAAAGAAAAGTCTTTAACTAATTTTAGAAATCAATAAAGACATTTTTCGAGTCAAAATAATTTATTATCCCTACAAGTAAGGTATATTATAGCAGGAAATACAATTTGCTGTAGCATAATATAATGAAATACTCTTATGCCCTATAATATTTTAATGAAGTTCTAAATTGATTAGAATGATATCATGAATACATGATTAGAATGATATCATGAATACATGTGCAATACAATTACAAGCCTGTCAGCATGAATTGAACCTGCAGCCCTGCAATTCTACCGCAGCCCTCTGACCTAAAGAGCCCTTTTGCCAAGAGGTAACCACAAATTGTTGTATGTATACCATGGTGGTGTCATTGGTAGTGTATTAAATAAACTGCCCAGGATGACACTAGTATTATATACATGAACTCTTGGTTACAGTAGAGCTTGATTGACTGTCAGGGCGATGGACTCTTAGGGCTTCAGGACCTTTGACGGTTAAAAAGCTGAGGTCAGAATCACCTGTAGGGCAGCAGGTTCCATTCCCAGCACAGTACCGGCTATTACATAGTTATCGTTCAAAAAATTTATATTTACAGAAAAGCTTTAACCCATTAAGTGGCAGCACTCTCCTTAATGAGCAAAAATTGTCTGACCACATTTGACAGAAAAAATAAAAAAGTAAAGCAAATTGCCACTTAAAGGGTAAATATTCTGTTCAATGTAGAATCTTTACAAGTAAAATATACTCCATGTATTAAATGTACGTAGTGTCACTTCTCAATCAAACATGTCAAGCAAGTCCATTAGTAAAAATTTAGTACAAAACAAGCTGTATACCACAAGTCGGCAACTCCATCCCTTGCATGGTTTGGTAATTCACAAAAATGCTCTCCAGCAAAAGAATAACATTTTCCAAATAGACCATGAAGTTCTTAGAATGCCATTAATGATTACATATAATACCACTTGTTTTGACAACTTGCCTTCTCCTGGGAAGCTTTTGTTAAATCCATATATTAATGAGAATCCCTAGTAAGAAAAAAATATATAAGGCTGATATATAACAGCAGCAAATTATTGATTGATGTTTGTGATGTTACTCTGAGTGTGCATCCACACCGGCCAAGCTGAAAAGTTAGTTTGGGCGCGGTGGGAATCGAACCTGCGGCCTTTGGGATACTAGTCCAATGCTCTGCCAACTGAGCTACATGGTCAAGTCTGTTCGAGTTGATGATATTTTGGAACTGAGTCTAGTTCCTTCGATATCAGTGTACAGGGGTATTCAATGATTCGATTATTTTGTGTGTGTTGGTGTCATGTACTCAGGTGCATGAATATATGATGTTTGTGATGTTACTCTCACCAGTAGCGTAGCCAGCCCGACTATTTGGTCCCGCTATGCAAATATTTTCATGTTCATTGACTGTGAAAACAATAAATTTCTAGAGAAATGAATAATGATAATAATTTGCATAGCAGGACTAAATTGTCGGGCTGGCTACACCACTGACTCTCACTGAGTGTGCATCCACACTGGGCAAGCTGAAAAGTTAGCTTGGCCACGGTCACAGGTTCGATTCCCACTGTGGCCAAGCTAACTTTTCAGCTTGCCCGGTGTGGACGCACACTCACAGTAACATCACAAACATCATATATTCAAGGTCTGAGTACATAACACCAACACACACAAAATAAAAATTGTTGATTGATTGACAATGAATTTGCGATTTTTGATTTTTTGCATACATACAAAGCAAGAAATACAAAATTCAAATGCTTTTACTCATTTAATGTAAGCATGCAATTGAACTAACATCATCCAAATGAATACAACTTTTCTGGTAAAGGGTGTTTAAAATAGAAGTGCATAATTGACCCAAAATTCATGGTCCCAAAATCTTGCTAATGCCAAGCTAGGATTTTCCATATAAATTATATACAATCACCCACGATTTGGCATGGTATTACCCCTCGGCCCAGCTGGGTAAAAAGATCTCTGTGACTGTTTTTGTCAGTTTATACATTTCGAGACTGTCTGCAAAAGTATGAGTGATTGATCACTTGTTGGTTCACTTTATTGGGAAATGTGCTTGTACTATATAACTCAGTCTGGGTGATTTGTTTTGGCAAGTCTGCCCATCTAAAGAGGCTCATACATGTAACCAGACATTCATCCAGGGAAAGCGAGCTATAGCCAGGTTACCTGAGCGGCTCGCCTCCATATAAGCAGCCCCTTACACATGTTTTAGGCTGACTGATAGCCGATAGGAGGGCTACCATAGCAAGCACAAGCCATACACTGGGTAATATTAGACGGGCTATTGCAATGCTGTCAAATGTGACTGCATTTCAAACAGATCACATATATATTAAAGTATACACATTTAACACGAAATACAACATACATGTATATCACACAAATAAAGCCCCGTTTACACGAGCAAATTTTATTTGACAAATTTCATATGTCAGAGATATTTTGCTCGTGTAGATGATAAATTTGTGACAACTTTATTTGAACAACAAATGCTTTTGATGAAATGAAATTTGTCAAATAAAATTTGCTCGTGTAAACGGGGCTAACAACACAAATAAGTAGAGACTGTAGATTAGACTTATGGACTTCTGCTAATACAAATTAATCGAAAATTAAAACTTAACATCTAGATCGGCAAATCGGCGGCGAAGCGACTAAAATACAGGCCTTCGTCTTCGATTTAAAAATATAACTATACAGTATATCAAGTAACTTTTCGCACACAAATAAGTAAATACACAATAAACATACCTTTGAAAACAAATTCCATGTATCTTATTAGGTCTTTGCAACTTTAAAAGTAGATATGAATTACTACCACACGTGATATATTCTAAACATGCTAATTGGTTGAAAATCTGGAACTTCCACTTGTCGCAAATTATATTCAGCAGAATGCAGCAGCAGATCATTTCACACGCTCCAATTACAGATTTAGGCAGCAAATAAAAAATATAGATGACTCGCTGACAATTTCTGGCTACATTCGATCGCCGCGTACAGTATAATACATCAATGGCATCAATCTGACTTAGCAACATTCGAGTAACCAATAACGGAAAATTAAAAAAAAAAGAATTTACATCTCGAACTTCGTGATTTTCGCATCTGACTGTATTCAATACTTTAATAGAGTATAGCCTCCAACAGAAAAACTCTTGGATTCTCAGGCACATTAATTATATATTGTAATAATTTACTCCAGATCCAGAACAATTTTACTCTTTTTTGGGAGTTGAAACGAGCCCTGGAGTAAAATTAAGGAGTACAAATTACTCCATAATTTCTACTCCTAAAAGCGAGTTTAGTTTACTCCTCCAGCGGAGTTAAATTGACTCCTGATGGAGTAAATTGTAGAATGCGCGCCGAAGTGGAGTAGTTTTAACTCTATTTCGGGAGTAGATTTTACTCCACAATTTTTACTCTCCCGAGTTGAGTAGTTTTAACTCCTATGGTGGAGTTAAAATAACTCCTTGAAATTAACAGTGTATATATATATATATATATATATATATATATATATATATATATATATATATATATATATATATATATATATATATATATATATACTGAAGACTATATATTCAAAAAAATAGTCGATGAGTTGACGTAAGGTAGAAGAGCGGTAGAGTATCGATGAGTTGACGTAAGGTAGAGAATTAATTCAGTCAAGGTTTGAATGTTTGCGTCGCTACTCTAAGTTTCACGCTTTACGCGATCATCAGGCAACTGACAAATATTATTCAATATTCATAATAAATATAGGTTATCATTTTACAACTTGATTAAGCAGGTATCTGGTTACATGTCTACATTTGGAAAACAAGTCAGAGCATTTGTTCAGGCATTCAGTTTTCTTCGCTTTCATAATAAGTAGTTTCTCCTCGAGGCATAAATTACACCGTTTAGATCCTGGTTTGTATGCTTTGACTTTCTTCATAATGGACCACTTTATTGGTACACTGACTTTTTTCGGACTTCAGTGTCCAGACGTACTTGGACAGATCGGTGTTGCTCTTGTATTCTTCATGTCGGAAAGACTTAGTGTGATTGCGGTATTTTGTTTTGAAATCGCCCGCCGTTATGCCAACGTATATTTTCTTTTCCTGGTTGTTGGCAGTGCTGGTTGTCACTTCGGCTTTGTATACGATGCTCTCAGTAAGACATTTTTTACCAAATGGACAGTTGGCGGGTTTTTGGCAGTTGCACATTGACGTGTCGTTTTTTGTAGGTGTTGTTATTACCGTTGGTATGGATGATTGTATTACCCTAGCAGTTGGTGTTCGTTTTGTGTTTCGGTTGAGTATTATTTTTACGATTATGTTTACGGATGGGATTTTTCATGTTTGTCATGCAACTGTAACTAACACGGATCACCTGTTTAGCATACACCTCAACGGGTATTACACATATGTTCTCAATTGAGAATATTCGGTATTACCCGTGCCAGACTATCGCCTGCGCTACCTGACGCTGACGCTTTCGCATATCATTATATATTTAACAAATATAAAACATTTTCCGTGTTGATATACAGTTATATCAACACGAGTGGAAATTGGGAAAACGAGAAATTGTGTGGAAACACGACGCCCGAAGGGCGGAGTGTTTTCACACAATTTCGAGTTTTCCCAACTTCCACGAGTGTTGATATAACAATATATCAATACGGAAAAAAGTTTTATATTTGTTTTATAATATAGCAATGTCAAAAGCCCGAAGAATAAGAAAAATTTCCGTGTTTACAAGCGGCGGAAAATTTCCCGTGTTGACATGGAGTTATATCAACACGGCTCTTAGCCAATCAGCGTTCAGAATTTACAAATGCTATATTATAAAAAACAATCACAATCGTCTTTCTATCATACGTTCTTCTCGAGCTTTGAGCTGCCATATTTGAAAACATTTCTAGCAGATTTTCTAGTCTACTTGCAACTCTGTGCAATGAAATGGAGATAGGAAAGAGAACTAGAATAAGCGACAACCAGAGAGATATTTTGGAAAGGTTTTACAGCCGTGGAATAGTCCGTGTTGGTCTAAATTATCGCGAAATGATCGAAAGCGCTGTAGCAGAAACTGGCTTAACAACGACTCAAGTTATAAAGGTAAATATAGATATCATAGTGATGTTAATGTTGACTATTTACTATTAAAGACACTAGATGAGATACAAAATTATACTAATATAAACTAGTATCAGGCATTGCTTGGATGAAAACCAAGATACTTGATCAATATTCAATAGTGCAGCTACTGTGCACTCAAGGCACTATTTTCTATACACCTACTTAAGCGAGAGTCTACTTCGTATATTGTTATTACATCCCTAGTTGACAATCTGAACTTACTGTACTTACTGGCGTTAGACAAGTAAAAAAAAGTAGGGGCACTGGGGCACATTACGTCTCAATGGGTTTAATGCACCTATCGATTTTAAGCCCCAGAGGGGGGGGGGGGCGGGGCGGACATAGATAGGTGAGGCATTTGATTTTTTGAGCAAATTTCTAATCAAATGCCCCACCGTCGGGCAATAAATATTGGTCAAATAC
>CACRXK020014285.1:0-13226 GCA_902702795.2 Paramuricea clavata
AATTTGCTAATAATCATTCTTTTTTCAAAATCATGCAAACTTTATCATTTAATCGGTGACAAACTGCAAAGAATGAAGATATTACTCATACTCCAGATCGTTCCTCGCGTAGAAATTTTAGCTGAATTTCTGTCGCGCATTTTCAAGAAAATCCCACAAAATCTGCATATTTTTGATGAACTAATGATTTATTTTGTCTTTTGCGTGTTGGGTCTTGCGAAAGAAACTCTGAAAATGCCATTTCAGACCATCTAGAGACTCCAGATTTTCGAAATTTTCTCAAATGTTCTGCCTTCATTTCCGCGCAACTGCCATTTACGACGAAAATTCCCGCCGCGCATTTATAATACTACAGTCTGGCCCATACTTTCCTGTAAATTTAGACATACTAAAACGCTGTTTTCTGACTATCAGAATTCTGTTAAATCTTCCCCCAAAGTCCAGGAAATGGCATTTTAGAGACTCTAAATTTAAAAATTTCCTCGGGCCTTCGGCCCTCGCTTTCAGCCCCCCCCAATCGAAAAGAGCTTCCTACGGCCCTGTTAAATGATGGATCAAAGTGAAATTTGACCAATTTTTGTATCAGATATAAATGATATTCACGAGGCGACAGCCATGTGTTTCATATCTGATAAAGCATGGACTGCTATAGTGTTTTAAATGGCTTAAAAACGACCCACCTTGTCACTTCATTGACGAAGTAATTTTAAAAATCAACGTTGTCTATGCTGAGAAAAGTTTTTTAAGTGTTGTTTAGGGTCTACACTTAACATTTTGTAAGGAAGTTTTTTGTAAAATTGAAACAGTGATAGCAGTTCATCTCTGTGTTAAGTACCCTTTTAATGCAATGTTTCGAAAGAAACTTTGTAGTAATGTAATGAAGGGCAAAATTGGATGAGTCGTACAGTCATAGTTCATAAGGGGTGGAAAATGGAGTAAATTTTGGCAGGGGATGGAAAATGGGGTAAATGAAAGACAAAACAACTCAACTCTCAAGGGTTGGGTAATAAAAATTTATTGTCATTGACACAAATGTACAGTACATGCATGCGTCACATAGTTGACTTTAATTCCTGGTTAGCCTAGAAATAGCACTATTTGGGTTCCTGGTTAAATGTGCCGGTTATTTTATCTCCATAATCGTCCTGCCGTTGTCTCAAAGAGAAACATATTCTTGCCTGAAATGTGATAATATAAGTCGTGTAACATTTTTGTGGGTCTGCCATGCTAAAGCAGGCAAACTTGAAAACGAGGCCGTTGAACAAGGCGCAAAGAGTGATGGGTAACCACCTAGGGCTTTCGATTGGGCAAATAATCCTAGTACACTGCTAGTTGTACGTGCTTATTATCTGTCTTGCCGTAGTTACAATGCACAATTCGCACGTTTTAGGCCTTAAGTAAGAAATTACCCATCGCACCTTGCGCGCTGAGAGTTTGAGATTTTTGAAGGACAATCTTTCTTTGATTATAGAAGAATGCTGTTTACACAAGGGTCCACACAAATCGTTGTAATAAGCCCATGTTTTCCTTCAGTATCCCGAGTTGTTGCAATAAAACAATTTTATATCGAAAAAATTTTAATATAAAATATAAAAATAACTAAATGTTTTAGATGCTCGGTCGGGCGGTAAATTTATATTTTATAACAAAATACATAGAGGATATTACACGGCGGTGCGAAGATATGACTTATCTTCGGGTGGTGAAAACACGAGCAAAAAATTGTGAAATCCCAAGCAAAAAAATGTGAAATTTCACGCTCAAAAGCAAATTGGAAAAAGTCACGTGATCGATATCTTCACCAGCGAAGATATGGAAAATATCTCACTGTGTATTTTGAGTATCTTCTCTCTACTATATAATAAAAGAAATATATCAACGCGGAAATCCAAATATCGTTGGGCGGTGAATCAAGGAATTTATTTGCCTAGAGGTCCATTTATACGATTGTCATTTTCACAGTTCATGGCGAAATTTGAAATGTGACAGCTTTACACGCAAAGTCTATTGGTTTCAATTACAAAACATTTTCTTCGTTGCGCTTTTCTATATTTTGCATTGCACCGAAAACAAATTCGGCTGAGAAGTATAATCAAATTGCAATTTGGATGATAATTTGCGCGACCTTATCCACGACACACGGCTTTTTAACCACGTTCCACGACGCGCGAGTCATGCCGGCAGGCAGAGTTGCAGAAACGATACCGAATATATGCAGAACAACAAACACCGTCGGAATTGCTTTGTTTTGTATACAATTAGGGAACATTGAAACACAAAGAAATCGTGGACAACCAATCGAGCTGTGGTTACTGTACTATCAGCGGTATCATTATAGTTTTATAAAGGTCACTTGATAACCTGAAATGATTTATAATCGCTGATATTGGAGTGATTTATCTACGCGAGCAGACTTAGTTACTTGCGACTGCAGTTGGTTGTAGACTCACGAAGATTGAACACAAAAATCGGTGCGGATAAAAAGGTTTATTGGTGATTTATTTTGAGAAATAAAGAACACAAACTTTGCCCAAACGCGTTGCTACGAGGGACGAACACACAGACGCATATATAGCTTCACGTCTGTTTGCCAGATATTAAATTTCCGTGTTCATTTCAACAAGGTCGACAGATGATTACCGTTGCAAGGTATAAGCTTGAAACCTGCTGGTCAACTCTGGTCGAAGGACGCTAGTTTTTGGCAGCAAATTCAAGAAATACATTTGCTGTTTGCTTCGTTTTGACTGGCTGAACATCTTGTGTGTTTGGGACGGGTAATTATCGGTGAAATTAAAGACAAGAGGCTTTAGTGTGCGGATTATTGTTGTACATTTACATGCCGATGGCTGTGTGCCTTTGAAAGCCTGCATCCGCGTGACATAAAGATTAATTACTCTGGCTAGCAACTTCTGGACGTAATACGAGAATTCATATACTCGGGCAACAGTTTATGACAGCTAAAATACATTTATAATCTTGTGTACATACAGTTCACTGGAATTTATATCGATATAAATATTGGACTATCTTGCAGAATATTGCTATTATAGCACTTTTCAAAAGCTCAAGTAATTGAAGTGGTCTCATATTGTCGGCCGAAATTCGCAGTTGGGCAAATAGGTCAGTGTATCCGCTAACATAACCAAACCCTTGTTGAAACTTTGACGTTTGTGACCTTGCTTGGCTAGAACTCGTCGTAAAACAACGTTTAAAACCTGTACTTAGCTGCTTCTTGAAAAATCCAAGTAATTTTGAGGTTTCGTCGTGTGTCGGCCGAAAATTTATAGTTCGGCAATAGCTTATATCGCGAAAGTTGCTGTAAGCTTGTTTACAGTTCGTTGGAATTTAAACAATTTATAGCTGTATAAATATTGCTGTTGGCTTTTTCGTGAAACGGTTCAAGTAATTTCGACTGGTCTCATCGTCTTGGCCAAGAATTCATTATTAACAGTAGTCATTTACTGGATTTTGCCGCGTTCATGCTGCAGAATAAAAGTCGGAACTTTATACGAATTTATGTTTTATCACTTGGGTTCCTCACTTGATGCAAATTTCTGACTGTTGACACTTGGTCAAAAATTCATCGTAATTATTTGGCAGTATCCATAACGTCTTCAAGTTATTATTGAAAGCTGCTCAATTAATACGTCAGTCAACTCGGCAGGTGTTTGAAGTTAGACTTTCAGGTTTTACATAAATATTCGACGCTGCAGCAATTATGTCGACCGAAAATCACACATTTGTTGCGAAAAAGACAAGCATTACGCGACCGACCGTACTGCAGTCGTTTAACACCGAAGTTAATCCTAGTTCCTATCGCGACGAAATCCTTGAACAGCATTCTTTCTTGGGAGACGGGTTTGAAAATCAATTTCATTCGACAAGGAAGGTTTTTGAAGCTAAAGAACAGGAAAAGAACCAGCGATCACCAACTGTCAGTGGTAGTCCATCTCCTGCTCACCCCAGTTCCCCTGTGACCGAGCGGATCCAGTCCTTTTCCGAGCTCAAGCAGAGATTCGAAGCGGATGGTAATAATAATAATGTCCAAGCGCTGTCCCCACGCGGGACGAGGCATACGAGTTATGGCGTCGGAAATGCACGGCACAGCTGGGCAAGCTCGTCTAGTCCGAACAGTTCACGACGGAGCAGCGATGCTTCGACGGAGTGTAGCGACAGAAACCGCAGGCCCAACGATATGTCGATTATTCGTGAAAAAATCGCGATTGCCAAAGAAGAACTTGCCGAAGCCAACGAACGCCGCGATGTCGCCGAACGAGCGTATGCCGAAGTCAAACATCGGATTATGTTGTCGAAATCGCAGTCCAGGTCGTTACGAGATCAGATTCGGTCGTTGGAAGAGACTATGGAGCGAAAAGAGAAAAAAATCAATGAGGGCACAAAAAGATTGGCTGCTAGAAATGTAGTTATAGATCAAAACCGACGGGCTGCGAAGTTTTACGAGAAAGACATCGAGCATGAATCGGAAATGGTCGATGAATTGTCGGAAAAGATCGAAGCGGCTAAAGAACGAAAGCGAGAAACCGTGCAACGAATCCGCGGTCTCACCCAGCGGATTCCCCCCGTAAAAGTAGCGATCGAAAAAGCGGAGACGAGGCTTGACGAAGCGAGAAAAAAGTCGCGACGTTTTGAAGACATTTTGACCAAATCGTCGATTCGTCTGAAAAATGCCCGTACCTTACAAGCGAATGCCGCCGAAAGAACGTCTTTTAAAGGACTTGAGGTTGCAGAAGTGCATAAAAAAATTTCTGAGCAAAAAGAGCGATTAAAGAAAGCGAAAGCTGATATTAATTATGTGGAATACAGAAAGGAATTGTTAGTCGACCAATTAGCAGAGTGCAGAAATGATATCAGGAACGTTGTTGTGAGATTGAAACCCCATCAACAGCAGAAAGCTTTAGGGTTTATGTATACTAGACTGCCCATGAGTGAAGATCTATGAACAAACTTACTTTACAATAGATAGGATCGTACAGGTGTACAAACTTTAAGACTTTTCTACACAGAATTTTAGAACTTTGTTTCAGTTATTTTAAAACTTCTTTGATTTAATTAAAACTTAATTTATACCGTTCTAAGCAACATGTTTTTAATAGTCCTATAACGATTTTTGTATTGTGTCAGTGGTATTAAGATACCCTCGAAGAAAGTTCTGTATTGCTTTATTTTCTTATGTACATTTTCTCCTCTTCCATTTCGGCCCTTTGTCAGCGCGAGCTCCCATCCATGCCAACTCACAAGCACGCTGTGAGTGATTTCATCCAATCGAAATGCTTGACAGTTTATTTTAATTAGATGCAATTACTCGCAGCGAGCTTACGAGTTTACTTTTGCACCTTGAAAGTAGAACGAACTGAAAAACGGGCAAAACGCTCCGTATATCTCACGTTTGTTATTTCACCAATGGAACGTAATTTATACGAAAAACGGGGTTACACAATCCAAGAGTTGTAAAAGTCGCATGTATCTTTTCAATATTTCCACTGTTTCTTCATTTCTTTGTTTATCAAGTGATAGAATAACGACGAGCTTAAGCAAGCGACAAGTAATTTTGGCCGCATTTTGCATCCTATGATCCTTTCGTGTAAGGAAGCAGAAAACTTTTAAAATCTTATGTACTAATTTTACCGCAGTTTTGCATCATGCAGTATAAAGCCCCGCATAAAAGAACCAGTGGGTTAATTAAGAACCACCAGCCTGAAATGTGGGCAATTAAGGACCCAAAAATACAAGAACCAGCACCAAACAATTCAAAACGGTCAAAGTTGGTCAAAATGAAACTAATATTTGCTTAAAATTGAAGGTCAAAGTCGGTAAAATTTGGTCAAAGTTTGAGATAAAAGATGGTCAAAGTTATGAAATTGTTCGCAATCATTAACAATTTCTAAGCTTTGGTCATGTTTGCGCGAAAACAATTGCAAGCCTTGCTTATTTTGGTCGAAAAATATTTGAAGCTTTGCTTATGGTTAGTCCGGAAAATTTTTTGAGGACCCTCCCTTCCCCCCCCCCTCTCCGTCGACAATATTTTCGGGAAACATTTCTACTACTTGGTCAAAATTCTAGGAAAGTTTGGTCAAAACATGACGACACCCCCCACCCCCCCCAATGTTGATGTCTTCACGACGTCCCTGGAACCAGTTCAGGCTAACAAATGAAACTGGTTCTTAAAAGCCTTATTAGGAATAAAGCAAAATACTGTAATCTTGCTGGCATCAATTAGGTCTTTCATCCACGTCATGCATGCAGTTATTTTATCAAAACAAATTTCATGTATGTATACAATAAAAAGTTTAAAAATCTCAACCAGGAACAATTGTTTTTCAGTTGACTGGAAAAATGAAACACTTGAGAACCACTTCAGCCTGATTTTTTTGTAAGTACCCGCGTTAGGCCTATATAAGAACCACTTCGACCTGAAGTCAAAATTCGCAGGTTCTTTTATGCGGGGCTTTACTGTATAGCGTATACTTGTAAGGAAGCAAAAAACTTTAAAAATCTTATGTTTTTACCACAAACTAATACGAACACAGTTTTGAATTTAGACCTCCCCTCGCAATCTGACGTCCATGTTGATAAAAACCTCGCTTGTCTTAAGGGGGTCTTCCACCCTAAAAACATTTTTTTCAATTTAAAGGTTTTATCATCATATTTGAGTCAAGTATGATGGAATATCCTCAGCTGACGCAGGATCAGTAACTTTTACATTCGTCGTTGCCATAGTAACTAAGATAGGCCTCGCTATAGGGTAAAATATAGGGTTTGCTCCAAAAATGATGTGAGCCAAACTAATTTACCTAGGATTTTAGAAACAGCTTTAATGGACACTTAATACTTCGATCTATGTCATGAACCTAAAAAAATATACAAGTAATATAATAAGGCCTTCATATTTTACTTTTTTAAAATTATATGAAGAAAGGAGTTCTTATAAGGCTACTCTTGCAATGTATATTGCTGATATATGAAGTTTTTTAGGTCCATGACATGGCTATGTAACAAGCAAATAAACTCTGAAAATTTCGAACGAATTGATTCAGTATGAACAGTAGGAGAGTTTTTAGTATTTCGCAAAATGTTCATGTGAGAAAAGCGATTTTAAAGTTTTTGCATATATTAGAATAACTTAGATAGAACAATATAATTGAAAATGGAACAATAGACTAAACCAATCACATATCTTTATCGCTCCGGGTAAAATCGTGGTTTTACCCTACGAAGGTGTAGAATTTGCTGGATTTCTCTGGTTTACGGTACATTTTCGTTCTTAAAATTACACGGATTTTATAAAGAACGCTATAAAGACTACATTTTTACGTTTTTCTAAAAAATAACGAATATTGGAAAATTTGGGTGGAAGACCACCTTAAAGGGACAATGTCACCGATTTTTGAGCAATTCTAACCCTCGCAAATTTTGCCCAAAACTGAAAAAGAATGATTGTAAGCACAAAATAAAGCAATAACAGACACAAAAAACATGTGCAGAAGTCTGGATGTGCAAGATTACGCCAGGATTGAGATGGATTGTAAATGGCATCTTGATTAATTGTTGGCGGACACTTTTTCAAGTTTAGGTCAATTTTTATGAAAATGTCATGTTACATGTTGCGTGGAAGTTCAAAGTTGTTTAATATGACTCATATATCATAACTTAATCCATTTACAATGTTTATTTTTAACTTTGTAGTTAAGTTTTTGAATAAAAGGCATTTTAGGTCAAAAATCGGTGACAAACAACAGATTTTCTATGATATAACCCTTGTTGGTCTAGTGTTACTACAGGAGAAAAGAGTAAACTACATGTATAGACCAACTTTATTTCAATTTTTTTATTCTACCACTGGATTCCCGAAGAGAAATTTCTGATCTGATATACTACTGTTAAATCAAAATACCAACTCATAACAATGGATGTAAATAAATATATATGTACTTACAACCCTGGTTATAAATTGCGTAACTACGACGAAAATGACTTCCACCTTATTATAAAACATAATCAAGATTGCTTCAAAAACTCGTACTTCATTAGACCAGCAAAAGTTTGGAACAGTCTACCCACCGAGATAAAGACATGCCACACTTTATCTTCGTTTAGATCACGTTTAATTAATTCATATAATAGCAATCATATAAACTTCGTATGCCGTATGCTGCCTCCTCCGCAGGCCCTTATTATTTGATAGCAAGCGACTGGGGACGAGGCAGTGCCGTATGAGTCACGATTTAGGAACAGTTACTATATTTTTAGACTTTTATGGTTAGGATTAGGGTTTGGATTAGGGAAAGGGTTAGGATTAGGGCTAAGTTCAAAATACAAAAGAATACAAAATTACAAAAGTCTAAAAATGGTAACTTTTCCTAAAATGTGACAGGTATAGTTATATGGGAGCTTTCAGGGGCTTCTCGGTGTATAAACAACCGTCATATTTTAAATTAGAATTAGGGTTAAATTTTACGGACAGGTCTTCGTTTGTTCATACACCGAGAAAGTACCGAGTTATAAGAAGTCGGATATTAATTGGGACGACAGTTCCTCATCCCGGTCACGTACTTTGTCTCGTAACATGTTATGTATATCAGTGTCAGTGTAAACATTTGATACGAATTTGATAATAATACTGATATTTGTTTTTCGACTTTTCAACAGCCATGTGTAAAAGCTATTGGTAAAATGTTCCATCCTGAGCACTTCATTTGCGCTCAATGTGGCAAGCAGATAGCCAACGAGAGTTTCCACCTTGACAGTGGCAAGCCGTATTGTGCTCAAGACTATAAAGAACTGTTCTGTGTCAAATGCTGTTCATGTAAGCAAGTCATTGGTGGCGGAGACCGCTGGCTTGAAGCACTGGATAAACCATGGCATGCTGATTGCTTTAGATGTGCGGTAAGGTTTTGTCTTTACTTTGTTTTGTTTACTGGGTTTTTAGCGTGTTTCTCTGCGTCTGTTTGTTTGTTTGTTTGTGTGTTTAGTCGTTTGTTTGCCTGTTTGTTATTTGTCGGATTGGTTTTGTTGTGTCTGACTGGCTTTTCTTCATTTCATCGTATCACTTTTGTCCATATTATCTCAGTCTAACTTCCATCACTTTCTTTGTAATGTCTACCACTCCACATGTTCCGATTTCTTCAAGATTTCGTCTCTGGCCAAGAGCCTTCTTATCTCTACTTTTTACTTGTCCTTGCTTCCCTCATTTTATCTGTTATGTATACATTGTATGATCTCTTCATTCTTGATCTTTTTGACCGACATTTCATGTCTCTAACCGGTCCTCTTTGATCTCTTCTTATTACGTCTCCATAGCAGCTCAGCCTTGCTCTTTCACCTTTCTGCAATGTCTATCGCCCCACATCTTTTGATCTCTCTATTCCATATTGGATGTCCATATATAGCATCTCAGCCCTGTCTCCCTCGCCTTCTCGGCAATGTCTACGACTACTTCGCAAAATATAAGATGAAACACACTTCGAATATTAATGTCTATCTATATAATGACTCGAGCTATTTAATCTAAACGAGATAACAAAATTCAAGGTAATTCAAGTCGAAATATTGCCTTGAATTTTGTATCGTGTTTACATAGCTTGTTTAGATCGAGGGGCATTTCACTCCAAAAAAGCGTACGGGATTTTCGGATTTTTAAAAATCCGCGGATTATTTAGCGGATTTTTCCCGGATTTTTTAGCGGATTTTTGAAGAGAAAATTTGCTGGATTTTCCGGATTTGTTCGGATTTTCCGGATTTGTTCGGATTTTTTCTGGATTTTTGAAAATCTGTTGGATTTTCCGGATTTGTTTGGATTTTCCGGATTTGTTCGGATTTTTTCTGGATTTTTTTTAATTATAGAGTTATAGAGCTAGGTAACGTTTTGAACAAATAATCTTAAGTTGTACGATGTCAACGTTATGCCAGGACACAGAATAGGAAGTTATACCAGAAGCGTAACTCGAGCAAATATTTGTCCGCGTTTTTACAAGCGATTCGTCATCAATCACGCCATCCTGGCTAGTACAACCGGCACTTTGTACCTACCAAATCCTGATAAAAACTTCCGGCTGTACTAGCCAGGATGGCGTGGCCTGACGTGAGCGAGTTAAAATTTTCGTGGACGTCAAACAATAAGGGAAACGACTAGAGTTACGCTTCTGGTATAACTTCCTATTCTGTGGCCAGGACGTCAGGGTCGAGCAGAGGACTGGGACTAGGACCACAGCCTTCTGAAACTATTAACGAAGGCTGGGCATGCAGTCATTTTGTTTAAAATTCAAACAAGTTCATTATTCTTTCAAAAGCAGTAAAAGACAATGGTGAATAACTTTTGGTTTTGTAATTATATTTTACAACATAACGTCATTGTAACAAGAACACATATTTAGTAGTAATAGGCTAAAAAAACTTAGCGTATACTCGAGCGTATAAATGGAAATGTAGAGTGGTCCAATAATTACGAAATATAATGACAGCCGAGCGATCACGGTAAGCGTTTAGCTTTCGCTGTCCGCCATTTTGAACGTGGCAAAGAACCTTTACGAGTAAATTACACCAAGTACTTCATATATTTTTTTGTGGATTTGCGGATTTTTTAAGGATTTTTAAGGATTTCTGTGGATTTTTGAAGGATTTCTGTGGTTTTTAAAGGATTTTTTGGATTTTGATGGATTCAACGGATTTTGAGGATTTCATGGATTTTTTCTGGATTTTTTCCGGATTTTTTGACGAAGTGTACGGGATTTTTGGAGTGAATTGCCCCTCGGTTTAGATAGGAAATACAGGGTTCTATAGCATTTCAACCTTGTCTCGCTTACCTTTTCTGCATTGTCTCCCCCCCCCCCCCCACATCTTTTTCTGATCTCTTCATTCCATAATATTTCTGACCAGCTCTTCTACATCTCTTCTTGTTAGGTGTCCACAGCATCTCAGCCTGTCTCCTTCATCTTTTCAACGTTGTCTACCACCCCACATCTTTTTCTGATCTCTTCATTCCATAATATTTCTGACCAGCTCCCCTACATCTCTTCTTATTACGTGTCTAGAGCATCTCAGTCTGTCTCTTTCACCTTTTCTGCAGTGTCCTCCACCCCACATCTTTTTCTGATCTCTTCATTTCATAATATTTTCTCCTACATCTCTTATTAAGTGTCCACAGCATCTCAGCCTTGCTTCAATTACCTTCTCTGCAATGTCTACCATCCCACATCTTCTTCTGATCACTTCATTTCTTATCTGCTAGGTATGTGGAAGCAACCTAGAAAATACAGGATTCTATAGCATGGGAACTCAAGCCGTGTGTCCGAAACATGCATAAGGTTGGAGTCCCTGAAATGGATTGAAGATTATCTTGAAACCTAAAATGTCATCTTGGCAAACGATAAGTACATTATGTAAATTTGTCATAACAGATAAACTTTATAAGGAAAGTTTATAAAACCGGTGGATAAGGAAAGTTTATAAAACGAGGGTGTGAGACTGGGACAGTTGTGCGTAGGCAAATTTATATTGGACTATACAGCCCTATGGGTAAAAAATCTATTTTATATTACAATACGTGTCAAAGGCTTACACGAAACAGCTTCTCGATTAAGGCTTGGCCATATCCTTTTTCCTTTTAAAGGATGGTTGTAAAATGGCTATTGTGGACTTCGCTGTTCGGCATAACGAACAGTTTTGTTACTCTTTCCTTTGACAGTTAGTCAGACTAACCTTGCAGGCTAACCTTGTGAAATGGCCGTTTTACAGCGTGTCCCAAAAATGTCTTCCGTTATGTTTTGTAGTATAACTACGTTAGCTTTAATTTATAGATGTTTCTGGGTTTTTTTGTACTAATATTGTGTCAATCACTGATCTGAATACTATGCAGTGAAGCCAATGGCAACCATATTGCTGTGAACACCACAAAGCTCAAGATGGCTTCCACAAGTCCCATTATCTAGTGTTTAAAACGTTCTAAAACCCATTAGAAGAGATGGGGGAAGCTATATCTTTCACGTTGCATAGGGAAATACATTTGCTTGATAATGTAGCTAATTTAAAATCGTCGCGATCCGATTTGCAGAGATTTTGACAGACTTCCTAGATTTCAGGTCAGTGGTGATTGGGCTTCTAAAATCACTCAAGGTAGCGACAGCAATTTTCAACTAACTTGTCCAAATTATGGAAATTGTATTAAAAATTAATATTTCAACCCCCTGCCTGGGAGGGGATAATACCCTGAACTTGTTGTTTTTCGTAGTTTTTCTTCCAAAACAGCTAATCGAGGGCACTAATTAAAGCTAATGAAGTTATACCATAAATATAACTGCAGATTCCGCATTATATGTACATATAACTGAGAAGATTTTGTTTCTGGGTCAGTTTAATATAAAGGTGTCTTAATAAATCGTTATAGAGTGAATAAATTTATATCAAAATTTGAAAAATGTTGATGTGATGTATTTTTTACATTATTTTTTTGAAAAAAAAAATTTAATATACCACTCATGAAATAATACGTATAGTACGTACTATAGATCAGTCTATAGGAGTATAGTATAATATTTGCAAAGTATATCTTAGATAATAAACTTGAGACGTTCTCTGGCCAAATCATTTTAATTGATGAGCTTTCGGCTATCAGAAGTAATTTGGTCAGAGAACGTCTCAAGTTTATTATGTCTTATCTTCCATAATAATTTTTGTATATCCGAGATCATAATACAATATTATATAAATCTACACTGCAAAAATATTGAATCTAAAAATTAATGCACCCATAGACACAGTGGCCCAAAATATTGAGTAAAATTACCCAAATTTATTAGAAAATTTACTCAATTTTTTTAGTAAAATTAGTCTACACTCAAAACATAGAGTGAATTTGAAACTTTAGTCTTTACTCAAAAAATTGAGTCAATTTGGGTAATTTGTATAGATAATCGCTTGGCATGTTTTCAAAGTTTCACAAATTGTAGATTAGCTGAACAAGTGAGATAGCCAATTAAATGTCAATCAAATACAAAGCTCGAACAACCAAATAAACAAGTCTGAAACGGTGCACATTCATTCAACGAACTTTATTTAAATTAACTCATTGAGTGGCAGTACTCTCTTCCTGACGAGTAAAATCGCCTGGCGTTAGACAGAGTAAAATAATAAAGTAGGACGCATCTGGGGGCATTGCCACTTAAAGGGTTAACAGGGTGCATAGACAGATAGCCCGATTAACCCATTGAGTG
>CACRXK020014286.1:0-13226 GCA_902702795.2 Paramuricea clavata
CAAATGTGCAAGATCGGACAAACTAGGTCGCAACAACATACCATACATTGTGGAGTACCCCAAGGATCTAATTTGGGCCCACTACTGTTTCTCCTATATATAAACGATCTACCAAATTGTTTATCGTATACATCTGCGAATATATTCGCAGATGATACTAATATAACAACAAAAGGTTCCAACGTAGAGGACATTCAAACGCGTTAAAATGATGATCTAGAACAGATTCATCAATGGTTATTGGCAAATAAATTGACTTTAAATAAAGATAAAACAGAATACATGATAATTGGTTCGCGACAAAGACTATTAAAGATTGAAACTGATCCTGTAATTGAATTAGGTGAAACAAAAATTAAGCGTGTTAAGTATTCGAAAACGTTAGGCATTATTATAGATGATCAACTTTTGTAGAAAAAACAAGTGGAAACCACTGTATCCAAGGTGTCTAGAGGTATAGGTATGCTGAGACGAATAAAGAGTTGTGCCCCAAAAAGAACATTGATAAATGTTTACAACGCGATAATACTGCCATATTTTGATTACTGTAGCCTTGTTTGGACTAACTGCAGCGAATATCTGCGCGACAAAATGCAGAAAATGCAAAACAGGGCTGCAAGGGTCATCACTGGCAGACCATATGAAATTGCAACTAAAGAGATATTTGAGGAATTAAATTGGCAACCCTTAGCTGATCGATGGGAGAAAAATAAGTTAGTGTTTATGTATAAAGCGAAAAATAGTGAGCTGCCAGAAAGCATGAACCAATTGTTCGAAATCGCTAATAAACAAAGCTACAATTTACGCAGCAACGGTAATGATTTTCTTTTACAAAAGCCAAATACAAATTACATGAAAAAAAGTATCAGTTATAATGGAGCAATAGCGTGGAACAATTTGTCAAATAATGCAAAAGCAACAAATATGACAATTGGCCAATTTAAGGCTGCTCTCGACCGCAAATAATACGTGATTTTCTTCTGTAACTATTTTTCTATATTTGATATTTCCTGCATGTTAACTAAGTTACTTTATATTATTCTGTAAATATCTTTCTATTTGACAACATTTCTTGCATGTTAAATCCTAATTACGTTGTTGTGATGTAAATAATGTATATTTTTAATTTAATATTGTGTAAATATTTTAAACGGCCCCTTGGAAATCAACTACCTAGGTGTGTTGAAGGGTTACCGTTTTTAAATAAGAGTTAATAATAATAATAAATAAATAATAATATCATGCGCTTTTCATTTGTTTGTCAATGACTATTGTTCATTGTTCATTATTTCGTAATGTTTACATATATGGGTATAATTAATTATCACTGATCTCAATATAACTAACGGACCAAAGTCCAATCTCATATAACATTTCTCCTTCCTTTAGTGGAAAACCTCCCGGAGATAGAATGGAAAGTTATTACAATTAAGTTCAATATGATCTTGAGTATCTTGATTTCAAGGTTGGCAGTCTTTCAGTAACCGTACGTTTCTTTGCATGTGCAACCACCGTTGTATTCCACTGTTGAAAACCATTTTGTAACTTTAACTGCAACTGTATCCGTATATTGATCACTAGTACAGATAAATACTCACCTAATTGCAAAGGCGTGTGAAATTTAACTTGAACCAAAGAAGGAAAAAGAACATGGTTGTGTCAGGGAAGGGACAACAACAAAATAACAAAACATAACAAAACACTAACAAAGCCTATATTACATTCGTTTTCTCATCATTCACTTTCAACTTCCCACCTAATGCGACATCTAATTATACTTCACACACAATTATAACGTGTCCGAACGAGGGGTGCATGCGAGGCTAAATAGTTCACAAGCATGAGATTCTGAATATCCTGATCACAAAACAAGTCGTCCCAGAGGTTAAAAACCTAGAGATGGTATCGTACGTTAGTCGTTGTTTTGTTCAAGGTGAACAATGTCAGTCTCTTCTAGCCATGAATTATGCTCAGGGCCATACCCTTCCAACTTAACTAGATATCGGACAAGGTGGTTGTGTTTCCGTAGGTGGTCGCTTTTCACTTGATGGCAATAATTCAAGAGACTGGTTGTCAAAATCGATACCTTGATAACGACAACGGAAGTCATACCCAAGAATTGCATCATAAGCTAAATTTTCTATGATGTATGCATAAAATGTATAGTTGTACTCGCCAATTTGAAAGGGGACTAATGGCACACCTTTGATGGGCATGTTTTCACCACTGACAGTTCTGATAGTTTGTTGAAATGTTTTACTGCTAGGCATTTTCTTGCAATTATGGAATTTGTTAAATAACTTCTCACTAATCGTGGTGACAGATGCTCCAGTGTCGCATAAAAGAGACGTGGGTATACCACTTACTTGACCTTGCAAGAATGGACAATTATTGCGAAACTCAAAAGTAATAGAATTAACAGCATACACAGAGGTTTTTGGAACAGGATATGACAGGCCTTCCAGGTCAGAATTCAAAACAACTACACTTGGTTCATTACTTGTTTGTTTATTAACTTCATATGACAGGTCGACTAGATATCATTACAGACTGGTACATCTATTGTATGAGGTAAGAGACATTGTTCTCTAGCACCAAATTTGACTTGCTGTGGTACATTTACACATGGTGACGCGGTCACCTCAAAACTATCTGTACGCATTTGACTCATTGGGTTTACATTTGTTGTCAATGTATCACCATTTATCTTCGGTAGGCCAGAGGAGTTACTGTTACTCTCCTTACATAATACCCCAAGTGACTTGTCTGCAGGTAAACTAAAATCAATATCTACAAGATCAGAATGTATATTCACACTTGTTTCAACAGGAAATGGGGGGTTGTCAAAATCATTGCTTCCCTATCATCCCGGTATAAAGAAGCAGCCATTAGTTTCCCGATTCCGGATTAAATGGGTTGTTGGCGGTTCACCCTTGTTGAGGATTGAATGTGGGAGCATCAGGATGAATGTTTTAATTAAATTGGGGTTTCTGCACAGACTGGTGTTGCATGCCAGGACGAGTATATGAATTAAACTGAGATGAAAATTGATGTTGCATGCCGGGACGGATGTGAAAATTATGCTGAGAAACTTGTGGGAGCTGATGTTGTATTCCTCCAGCTCTACAGTTACGAGCAATATGGCCAACTTTATTACATTTGTTGCATATGGGTAAGCCATCAGCTGTACGACGGTTACGGTTAGAAGGAACACCAGAACTTGATGGGCGGTTGGTTTGGGTGAGGTATTGAGTTTGTCGCCGCACCTCCTCTCGAACTAATTTTGCTGTGTTGAGTCATGCATTGACCCAGGTGGTGAGGGATGGCGTGAACGGTATTGACCATGGTTGGAATTATGTACTTCATGACCAGGTATCCCAGGTTTCAAATATTTACTATAAGGAGCTATATTTGCTGCTTGGTTTTATAACAAACGTACTTGCAGGGAGGTGAGTCCGGGATTGGACGATTGGGCTAAACAACACACGAGGTGTTTAAATTACGGTATATAGTAATTAGTAAGTGCTTAATAAAATATCTAAAAAATGCATGCTTCAGCGTTATACTGCCAGCAAAACATTTTGATTTCAATTTTATTGTTACTTTAACTTGTAAAACTTCCGAGAAGGTATATTCCGTGGTAAATTTGAACGTGATAGAACAATAGATTTACGATAATCAACAGGCCGCGATAAAAGTGCAACGTCGAGAATTGTAACATTGATTAAAATGTTGTAAATTTGTATAATTTCTATTTAATGAACTGTCAATAAAATTTCAGTTAGCAAGTAAGGTCATTAAGGTGTGTCAAATTGATAGTAATGTATAGTGTCTATAGTGACAAAGTCATAGCCAGAGACTGAATTTGCAGAGACTGAATTTGTTGAAGGTTTTGTCCAGGTTTTAGCACAATTGCGAGAGAAAACTCGCTATTGGCCTACAGGGGAGGTTCGTTGGTCGGTTTTCCCCTCGGCGTATCTTTGCCGTTTGTGTTCTGCCACGTTCTGATATTTTGTAGGCCGAATTAACGAGCGCATCGTGTGTTATATGCTCGGTTTGACCGACCTCTGTCCTTATTAATTGGATCATCCAATCACAACTCACTTTCTCGCTTCTTCACTTCAGCTACGGAAGTTGCAATTTTCATCCAGCTCATGAGAATACTAACGCATTCTCATTATATGTTGTGAAATGCAACCGCACGCGGATGGGAATTAAGTTATGGGAATAAAATCCGCGACTCCCGTTCTCGACCTATCTCCCCTAGCACCCGAGCAAATTTCTTCCCCCTTAATTAACAAAATGATTTTATTTTTACACAACGTCACTTTCTACATAAATTTCCGTCGTTTAAAAGTTTCAAATGTACTATCCCTCCCAAAACTCAGAAGCTAAACGCGACACAAGTTATTACGCCACAACGGAACCGTCCTTGGCCAAATCCCGGACTGCGGCAACTACACACGAGAACACCGCGACCCGTTTTGCGAGTGCTGCAGGACGCGCATAGTGCCGCGCAGTCTCGATCGACCGCCACCCGACGTACTCTGCAATCTCGTCGACAGAAAATCCCAACACTCTCAACGTTGTAGCGATGCCTGTGCGGAAACAGTGCGGCGTCTCGCCAGAATGAATACCCACTGCAAAGAGGTGGGTTCGCAAACGGTTGTTCACCGCAGAACCCGCGAAAGGCTGGTCGGACACTGAGCGTTGCCCGGCAGCTACGCTGAAATGTAACCCGGGCGAAGATCGATTCGCATGTTGTGGCAGTAGTCCAAGTAGTACCCGAACCAAAAGACTGGGCATATGGCAAGCGTAGGCGCCGGCAATAGCGCGAAAGAACGAGAAGAATTCTCCGTGTTGCGAAACGTCTTGCTAAACGTGAAATTTAGGAGGAACCCCGGTTCCCCCGATAACCAAAAAACCGAGCGCGATTCCAGCCGCCCCAAGTCAGATGCACGGTCTCCTGTGAAGAAGTCAACGGCGAAAAAAGCAATATCCCTGACCAAAAGGTACCGTTGAAGAGGCAGGTGTTTGGAATCTCACAATTCAGCATACAAATAACGCAACAACACTTCAAGATTCTGCGGGTGGAAAGGAGTCGCCTGACGCGGAACGACTGTGGCCACACTGCCTGCTCCTCGCACATAAATTTGACATAGCGTTTTACCTCGGGATGAGATGCTGGATTCTCATGGTTGATTCGGCCCAGTGAGGTAAAAATGGCACGCAGCTTCCCTACGTGACTTTTGACTGTTCCTGCTGCCAACCGAGACGGACATGTACACGAGATCCGCAAACAGGACCGCCGGTGAACCACTGTTTTCCCGCCGGTATCAAGACTGATTAGGAACTTAACAACGCCCTCCCCGGTGCATGATGCTATCGTACGTGGCGGATTAATGGCTGCCAGGAAACTGGACATGCGCAGTTCCAAACGGGTCTTCTGTCGCTCGTACGGTTTCGCCCCAAAGGTTGCACGAAAGTGATTGAGTCGTTGATCGATATCTGCAAATGCATAATGGAGTCGAGGAGTCAGGGACACCCTACGTGTCTGGGCTGCACCGCACGCCTGACAAAAAATGGCATCCGAGTCATTGAGGTGACCACATCGACTACAAGGTAATGCTGGCTTCCATACCCGAGACACCTACGAGGAGACGAGTATTATCCCATACAAAATTAAAAAAAAAACACATAAAAAACAAATTCCTGTGGAACAGAATGCGAGAGAGTCGTGCCGATCCAAGGAGACCCAGCTAGCCGAATGAATGTGTTACCACGCCCAGCGGAAGAAATGGAGATCATACTGCAAAGGTCTAGGAACAAAGCCAGCAGACGATGGGAAAAACTGGGAAGAGACTGGATGAATCCCCTTGCTTTCCAAGTAAAAAGAAGTCAATCGCACGTGCCTGTAGAATTGGCCACCAATAACGCCGTGGATGCCATGTCATAGAACATAATGGTGGCAGTGATATGAGGAAGATCCAGGAGCAATCTCAGTACGAGGCCAACCAATACAATCGGGGGGAAAAACGTACAAGTTCAGATTTTGTGGGATCTCTTGGGCAAAAACATGGACGCCTGATGAGTTGGGAGTTGGCCATGGCGTAAAATGCGGTAAAGAGTGTCCGTCGTGGCCCAAAACCGCGTTGCTGTCTAAAGCACTTAGATCGTGTGGACCATACGCACGCTGTACCCTTGACCAAGCATCCGTACTTAACGTACAGTCAGCGTCAGACAACGATCTGGACGGGAGATCTGCAACGTTAGACGAGGATGGAAGAAACTGGAGGGTGAGGTCGAAATTATGCCTGCGCGCGCAATTCACGATCCGCTTAAACACGTCGTTCACCTGCGAATTTTACTCCCCCCCCCCGGTTCTGCCACGCAGCAACGACCACTTGGCTATCGGACCATACATCGACGCGGGCATTCTGTATACGTGGAGCTAGCGAATTGAGAGCCTGTTCTACTGCGACCGCCTCCAAAACATTGATATGAGGTGGATGGGACGAACTGAGACTTCTTAAGGCCAATAAAGTATCCTGCCCGAAGCAAGAAAAAACAAGCAATGTAAGCGGCCGCCTCACTGTGAACATAACTTGGACGTGCTGAATGCAATAAACTGGCAGCTGGCATCAATTGACCAGCGTGACGATCATCAATATATTGGGATATAGGTACGCCCCACGAGCGAATGGCACTGGTTACCACGAGGCCCAACATATGGTAAATTCAATTCAATTCAATTCAAAAGTCTTTTTATTAGATCAAAAGATAAAAATACATATCTTATGTTACAAGTAAATATTAAGAATACATTAGTAAAGTTTACATCATATGAATAGGTTATAGTTAAAAATTAATCTATTTGCAAACGACAATTTAAAACGTTCCGTGTTCACTCTTAGATACTGACTAAACTCTGTCCTCAAAGAGTAGCTTGTGGATTTTTTCTTGGTATCAAGTCGACTATGGCACTCTTCTGATTTACAGAAGCTTTAAAAATATTTCTGTCCTGTATTTCTAAAAGATATCTAATATTTACAGGTTCTGATATATACTTTCGCTTAAAACATCTGTCAAAAAACCGTTGTATAGTACTGAGTTCGGCTGGAGAAGAACCGTAGACGGACAGGCCAAACGTTATAGTAGATATTACTAGGGTCTTAAATAGATCTCACATTGGCTATAGCCTTCTGCCCCTGAGTGTTCGTATAACGTACAAGCATTTGTTTGCTTTGACCAATTTACCTCGCACGTGACTGGTGAACTTGAGATTGTCTTGAAAAATTGTACCTAAAACGGGAAGTTCTCTGCATTGGGGTATATTATAAACATTAGTTCAAATTTGTGCGGATTTCTATTGTTCTCAGTCGGGTTTTATTTGGGTAAGATTCTTAAAGCAAGGGGAGGGAGTTGATATCTCTCCAGAGAAAAGTGGGGTTGATGAATAGAATTGAATTAATAATTATAAATTCACGGGTTTTATCTATATAAACCCCGGATTTTTGCGGGTTCTATATATATAAAACCCGCAAAAATCAGGTTTTATATACTTAGATAAAACCTGGTGAATATTTAATCATCAATTCAATTGAATTCTATTCATCAACCCCCCTTTTCCCTATAGAGATGTCAAATTCCCTCCACTTGCTTTTAGATTCTTACCCAAATAAACCCCTATTGAAAACAAATTTAGAATCTTTGCTTCGACAAACCCATACACATATTGTTCGTTATAGCGCTTCTACCTTCGGCCCACTCTTTCCAAATACGATCGAACTGCCCAGATGGTGTTGTGTCTTGTGCCTACAGTATATTCGGTATACGCTCAATACGCGTTTTTCAAGACCCTTTGTTTATCTCTGTCTAGTTTGAGCACTGCAAATCCCAATGGTTCGTCATTTGCTTGCAAAAATTCTCTTTCCATAAGCCTACATTTTCATCTGATTCCGGTTGCCTGGAAGCATTTTTTTTCGTCGCTACATAGGTAGTTCACGTTTCAATCTCATTTTCATATGGACCCCATGGTAACAATCGTTATTCTCTTAATTCAATGCAAGTATTTTCGACAAAAAAGTAGATTTAATTGTTTTTCAATCCTTACAAATTTGAACTAAGTCAGTTAATTACCTCGAACGTCGGTTTCTTAGCGAGATACATCCCTCGGGAGCGTTGCCCTCAGAAAGCATCCTCATTTCTTCGGGACACGCCCCTCGGGTTGTATCTCGCTAAGAAACCTCGTTCTCGGTAATTAACTCTTACCTGTTGAGTTAATCATTATATCCCTTCTTCCGGATGATAAGCTCTTTACATTTACCAGGGTTACAAGTCGTAAAATTATCGTCAGACCAGCTCAGGAATTGTCCAGCTGTATCTGTTGATGTATCAGGACCGTCACTCCAAACTCATGGCACTATTATATTTGAATCGTCCGCATATGTAAAAAGAGCGTTCTCGCCGTCTATGTCCACCTCTAAATCATTTAGAAAAATATTAAAAAGGTAGGGGCCACTTATGCTCCCCTGTGTTGTACCCTTATTAACATCCATCCATTCTCCACAAAAATCGTTACAAACGACTCTTTGCTTTCTATTCTTTAGAAGATTTAAATACCAATTTATGATATAAGGGTTAAGTGGCACATTTTTCAACTTTTCCGAGAGGAGTGAATGTTTCACGGAGTCGAAAGCCTTGCTAAAATCCATAGAGAACAGTCTAACTGCTTTGCAGTCCGCTCTATTTAAGAAGCTGAGTACTTTGTTCTGAATAGTCAACAGAGCGTTTGTACAACTTCCCCCCTGCTTGTACGCAAATTGCGTTGGGGATAAAATTTCCTCAACTATCGACTTGACCTGACTATTATAAACGAGCTTTTCGAAGGTCCTCGCAATTACAGGTGTAATATTTTTTCCACGAAAGTCACCATCTTCCTTTGGTAAATCAACCTTTGCAAGAGGGTTAATATTCGCTCTTTTCCATGAATCTGGCCAAGTATGGGATGAAAGGGACAAATTCCAGACGTTAGTTATAACTTCGGTTAGAATTTCCGCATGATCATTCCAAACCCAATAGGGAATAATCGGGACCTGTTGCTGTCCTCTTTATTCTTTTCAAGGCATTCCATACCTGCTGTTCCGTGAAGCTAGGAATATCTACTTCATCACCAATAATTGAGAGCGTCGGTTCGACATAACTATCATCGTGGCAGAGTTCGCCAAAGTAGCGATTTAATCTTGTAAGTGATGCATTATCTAAAGTAACACTTGATGACGATGCATTTCGCTGAGAAATATCATTCGTCTTTCTCCACCAAGTTCTACTTCCCACCAAGGCCCTAAAATTTCTTCTGTTTAGACAAATGACATCAGAAATCCTTTTGTTAATTAAACTGAGTCTATCCTTTTGCGACCGAGCAATTCTGGATTTAACTTTTAGCAAAGATTTAATTAAAGGACTCATCCAGTAAGGGTCACGTGACGAAATTGAGACTGTTTTTGTGGGCATACATTTATTCATATGATCCATGATCTTACGTTCAAGACAATTCACAGCGTCATTTACATTCGTGGACTGCGATACATCCTCCCAATTTTCTTCTGCTAAAGCTTTGTGGAAATCTTCCTTTCGATGCTTTCTACAATCCCGAAATTCAACCTTTCGGCGCATAGGTTTTAGTTTCGTTCCTGCTGGTAAAATAACCCCCATGTGGTCTGTTTTAGTTAACATATGGAAAGGATAACATTTTGAGAACAAATCTATTCTATTTGTAAGGCAGTTATCCAAACATGCGTTACCCCTTGTTGAAAAGTCGACCATTGCATCCCATCCTGATAGTTCCTCAAGGTGTTTTATGTCCAAACTGTTCAAATCCCCTCCACAAACAATTACAGTGTCTGGATATTTGTCCAGAACGTCGTCAGAAATATTTATCAAATAATCCAATAAGTCGCTCTCCAGGTAATTGTGCCTAGGTGGGTGATAAAGGCCATATATCGACATGCGGTTTCCTGTAGGTAACAGAAGTGTGACACCAATAAGTTCGTACAAACTGGATCGATAAATATCAACAACTTTTTAAGTTGTTCCGAACATATATTGCTCCCCCCCCCTTTTGCTCTCATATCGCGTCCTTCCCAACTTCTATCTCTTCTAAATATTGAATAATTGTGAATGGTCACCACAGCATCTGGCATTTCAGGTTTCAGGTGACTCTCGCTCACCACACATACATCTATATCGTTATTTACCAAGTCTGCCTCCAGTGCAACTACAGCTCGTACTCGATTTTTTGTTTTTGCCAGACTACATATATTGATAAACATAAACTTAGGAACAGCAAAACCCAACTCTCTCGAAGGAACTTTTCTTGTGGATGTTAAATTAATGGGTACCAAGTTACTTCGTCTCTTTGAGTTAATATTTGAAGTATTATTAGAATTACAGTGGTGGTAATTTTGTCTCTGTGTAATTCTAACAGAAATAACTAAGTTCTTTTTCTTATCATCCCATGGACAAATTCTAGGTAATTCAACCAATCTTTCTGATTTTGTTGTGGGTGACGGTTTGGCTGGAAATTTTGATATGACTGGAAATTCTGATGGGGTCGATGATTCTGATGGGACCGGTAATTTTGATCGTATCGAAGGTTTGGGTAAGGGGGGTGATTTGGGTGAGGCCGATGATTTAAACGGCGCCGTCGAAAATTTGTCAGGTGATCGGAATGGAGTGATGTCTTATGGTTCCCTTGATGCTTGGGAAATTCACTCACAGCATCCAGTGGAATCCGATCGGTGATTTTAGTTATGCTACGTTGGGATTGAGTATTAATTTGTCGTTTTGCATAATAGCCATGCTTGCATCGCTTCGAGTAAACCCTCTTCGTATTGGGAAGCTTACTTTGTTTATTTTTCTGCATATTTGATGATCGTAACTCAATTAGTGGCAAGTTTCCCAAACACATAGGTAGCGTCGTTTTGGTTTTACACCGTCTAATTGGTTGACCTTGTGGTGTACCTTCTACGGTATTGCAGTTTGATTTAAAATTCTCACATTAATAATCACGAACACTATTAGAATTGTTATTGACTTTACTCTGTAGTCTGTAGTTTATCACTTTGATGCCTATGTGATAAACAAAACTGTTCATCCTGTAGAAGAACTGATTTATTACAGGGGTTTTCAATGATTTCGTTTTGTTTACTAATTATATGAGTATTTGATTGTTCTCTGTTCGCGATGGTTGACCGCTCATCTGTTATATTTTGTATATTTTGCATGTTAATCATTTGACTATGAATTTGCTCAATCGCTTTTACTGTTCTGGTATATAATATTGGAGAGTAGCTCGACTCCGTTGTTACGGCATCTAACTTCACACCTTCGAGTTCAGTAGATAATTCGTTACACTTCCTCATATTTTCGCCGATATCCCTAGCAGAAATCGACTGGGCATTTGAACCAGACGCATTTTTTCCTAACATGCAATTTCCACAGGAAACTGAGGTTTCCTTTATCAATCTACTTATAGAATTGTAAACATTGTTTGTTAAATCAAACAGACGATTAATTTTCTGGAGAGCATCTCTCAATTCTTCAAACAAATTATCACAATTCTGGTTTTGTGTTTGAGAGGCACAATCCTGTGTTATACATGTAAGAGTATTATTACTTTGATCGATTTCGATGCACTGCTTCTGTCCGTTGGTCTGGCTAGCAAAGGAAGGCTGGCAAACACTATTTACTTCAGTTATTGAGTCGGAATTGTGGGAACTGACACCGTCACAGACATTAGTTATAGAAGTTGTGCATACCTTTAAGTTGTCTTGAAATTCGTCAAATGTGCTCGACATACACGCCTTAATCAAGCATTCCTTTACCAAATAGCCAGCCTTTCCACGGAATAGTAAAGAACTCAATTTTCCAGGATACCATGTGCATGATAAATCAAAGTTAAAGCTATCAAACTTTTTTTGAATTGCCCCCTGGCGACGACCATTTACCTCGCTGGGCAAAAGCATGTTCGATACATTTCTTCAGCGATTCGTGATCAGCAGACCATCTAATTCGTTCGCCATCGTAATATATCATTTCGCAAGTTTTATATCTGTAAATTTCTTTCACATCCCAAACGGTGGTCATTATATTTTCATCTTGGTCGGAGCTCATACAAACAGAAACCGCCGCCATGTGTTTCCGCTGAGCTCTATGTATGTCAACTGGTGAAGCACTGTGCACAAAAAAACACATTAACTGATCAAATTGGTTTTGGCCATCTTATCTCAAAGCACGAAATGTTCTGTTTTGAGAAAACAGTATTTAAAACATTTAAACTTTTGATTGAATATCTTATATTTCAATAAACAATATAAACTGTACGGTCTAAATTTAGGTTGCACTGTCTAAATTTAGTTTGCACGAAAGTTGTAAACAACACCATATTCCATATTTGGAAAAACGAACGTTACGGGACAGATATTCAAAATTGTATATCATCAGTGCAGGCAAGATATATATCGACGCGAACAAGCACATTTTGGCGGAAATACGCGAGATAAGATCGGAAGTCGAAAGCCTAAAACGCTAGCAAGCCAGTCAAAATAGTGGGAATGGGAAAGAGGATCGTATACAGGTCGGGGGCCGACGAAGTCATCGCGATATCGCGGGAGAGGCTGTGATCGGAGCGTGCAAAAAACGCGGACTCGGTGACAGCTGTAGACACTATTTCGCCAGTGGGGAATACGGTCACATTGCTTCTGAATGCGAAAAGAACAAGCCCGGAACCCAGGGAAACGAGAGACGGCTATCCCGGACATGGGACAGGGCTTAGCCGAAGAAACGAAAGCGTCCCATCTGTGCAACGGTTGCGGTAAACGTCTAGAACAGTGCAAGGTTTTGTGGCGTTGTTCATGTTGCAAACTCGTGGTTTATTGCGGTATTAAGGACTGCCAGAAAGCACACTGGCCAGAACATAAAATATTATGCAACGCCATAAAACACGAAATTGAACAGAATACAAATTACACAAGTCCAGGTATCTTCGTTAGCCATTGTATAGTATTCGTACGTGACGGACGTGTATTTGGTTGCTCCTCAATTCAAATATTTTGTAATATAATCCCACGTTATCTTGTTGTAATTATTATCAAACAAATGGGAGACCTTCAGCTGTGCTGGATGGGAGATTTTAAACAACTGAAGCAGTTTATAAACGAAAATAT
>CACRXK020014287.1:0-13225 GCA_902702795.2 Paramuricea clavata
CATCAGGTTGGAAACCGCATAATATTAACTTTCACGTGTTTTACGATTATGGACCTGGAATAAGCTGCTTTGTTTCCTCATAAACTGTCTTTTGATACACGAGTAAGGCATCGATAGAAAGCTTATCTACCGTAGATTCTAAAATTGCAATTTTTAGACCTTGCCAAATTCACCTCTTCGCTACAGGGACCTTGAAATTCAATAGAACATCACATTCGAGACAGCCCAAACCCTAACCCTCACTTATAAAATTCTAACGTTATCGTCTTTTTTCGATTACACAGCTGGAAAGAAAGTGCTTTTTTTCTCCAGATCCGGCCTAGTGATGCACAAATTAGGCATCGACAGAAAGCTTATGCATCTCAGATTCCAGAAATACAACCTTCAGGCTAGCCCAAATTCAAGTCTCTGCTACAAGAGCCTTGAAATTCGATAGAACATCAGGTTGGAAACCGCAAATATTAACTTTCACGTGTTTTGCGATTATGGACCTGGAATAAGCTGCTTTGTTTCTTCATAAACTGTCCTTTGATACACGAGTAAGGCATTGATAGAAAGCTTATGTCCCGTAGATTGTAATAATACAATTGTAGGAAAGTGCCAAATTCACGTCTTCGCTACAGGGACCTTGAAATTCAATAGAACATCACATTCGAGACAGCCCAAACCCTAACCCTCACTTATAAAATTCTAACCTTATCGTCTTTTTCGATTACACAGCTGGAAAGAAAGTGCTTTTTTTCTCCAGATCCGGCCTAGTGATGCACGAATGAGGCATCGACAGAAAGCTTATGCATCGTAGATTCCAGATATACAACCTTCAGGCTAGCCCAAATTCAAGTCTCTGCTACAAGAGCCTTGAAATTCGATAGAACATCAGGTTGGAAACCGCATAATATTAACTTTCACGTGTTTTACGATTATGGACCTGGAATAACCTGCTTTGTTTCCTCTTAAACTGTCTTTTGATACATAAGTAAGATATCGATAGAAAGCTTATGTACCGTAAAGTATAAAAATACAATTTTTAGACCGTGCCAAATTCACGTCTTCGCTACAGGGACCTTGAAATTGAATAGAACATCACATTCCAGACAACCCAAACACTAACCCTCACTTATAAAATTCTAACTTTATCGTCTTTTTCGATTACACAGCTGGAAAAAAAGTGCTTTTGTTGTCCAGATCCGGCCTAGTGATGCACAAATTAGGCATCGACAGAAAGTTTATGCATCTTAGATTCAAGAAATACAACCTTCAGGCAAGCCCAAATTCAAGTCTCTGCTACAAGAGCCTTGAAGTTCGATAGAAGATCAGGTTACAAACCGCATAATATTAACTTTCACGTATTTTACGATTATGGACCTGGAATAACCTGCTTTGTTTGCGCATAAACTGTCTTTTGATACACGATTAAGGCATCGATAGAAAGCTTATGTACCGTAGATTCTAAAAATACAATTTTAAGACCGTGTCAAATTCACGTCTTCAGTTCAGGGACCTTGAACTTCAATAGAACATCACATTCCAGACAGCCCAAACCCTAACCCTCACTTAAAAAATTCTAACTTTATCGTCTTTTTCGATTACACAACTGGAAAGAAAGTGCTTTTGTTCTACAGATCCGGCCTAGTGATGCACAAATGAGGCATCGACAGAAAGTTTCTGATTCGTAGATTCCAGAAATACAAGCTTCAGGCTAGCCCAAATTCAAGTCTCTGCTACAAGAGCCTTGAAATTCGATAGAAAATCAGGTTGGAAACCGCATAATATTAACTTTCACGTGTTTTACGATTATGGACCTGGAATAACCTGCTTTGTTTCCTCATAAACTGTCTTTTGATACACAAGTAAGATATCGATAGAATGCTTATGTACCGTAGATTCTAAAAATTCAATTTTTAGACCGTGCCATATTCACCTGTTCGCTAGAGGGACCTTGAAATTTAATAGAACATCACATTCGAGACAACCCAAACCCTAACCCTCACTTATAAAATTCTAACGTTATCGTCTTTTTCGATTACACAGCTGGAAAGAAACTGCTTTTTTTTCCAGATCCGGCCTGGTGATGCACCAATGAGGCATCGACAGAAAGCTTATGCATCGTAGATTCCAGAAATACAACCTTCAGGCTAGCCCAAATTCAAGTCTCTGCTACAAGAGCCTTGAACTTCGATAGAAGATCAGGTTGGAAACCGCAAATATTAACTTTCACGTGTTTTTCGATTATGGACCTGAAATAAGCTGCTTTGTTTCTTCATAAACTGTCCTTTGATACACGAGTGAGGCATTGATAGAAAGCTTATGTCCCGTAGATTGTAACAATACAATTGTAGGAAAGTGCCAAATTCACGTCTTCGCTACACGGACCTTGAAATTCAATAGAACATCACATTCGAGACAGCCCAAACCCTAACCCACACTTATAAAATTCTAACTTTATCGTCTTTTTCGATTACACAGCTGGAAAGAAAGTGCTTTTTTTCTCCAGATCTGGCCTAGTGACGCACGAATGAGGCATCGACAGAAAGTTTATGCATCTTAGATTCCAGAAATACAACTTTCAGGCAAGCCAAATTCAAGTCTCTGCTACAAGAGCCTTGAAATTCGATAGAACATCAGGTTGGAAACCGCATAATATTAACTTTCACGTGTTTTACGATTATGGACCTGGAATAACCTGCTTTGTTTCTTCATAAACTGTGTTTTGATACACAAGTAAGATATCGATAGAAAGCTTATGTACCGTAGATTCTAAAAATTCAATTTTTAGACCGTGGCAAATTCACCTCTGCTACAGGGACCTTGAAATTCAATAGAACATCACATTCGAGACAGCCGAAATCCTAACCCTCACTTATAAAATTCTAACGTTATCGTCTTTTTCGATTACACAGCTGGAAAGAAAGTGCTTTTTTTCTCCAGATCCGGCCAAGTGATGCACAAATTAGGCATCGACAGAAAGTTTATGCATCTTAGATTCCAGAAATACAACCTTCAGGCAAGCCCAAATTCAAGTCTCTGCTACAAGAGCCTTGAAATTAGATAGAGCATCAGGTTGGAAACCGCATAATATTAACTTTCACGTGTTTTACGATTATGGACCTGGAATAAGCTGCTTTGTTTCCTCATAAGCTGTCTTTTGATACACGAGTAAGGCATCGATAGAAAGCTTATCTACCGTAGATTCTAAAAATGCAATTTTTAGACCTTGCCAAATTCACCTCTTCGCTACAGGGACCTTGAAATTCAATAGAACATCACATTCGAGACAGCCCAAACCCTAACCCTCACTTATAAAATTCTAACGTTATCGTCTTTTTCGATTACACAGCTGGAAAGAAAGTGCTTTTTTTCTCCAGATCCGGCCTAGTGATGCACAAATTAGGCATCGACAGAAAGCTTATGCATCTCAGATTCCAGAAATACAACCTTCAGGCTAGCCCAAATTCAAGTCTCTGCTACAAGAGCCTTGAACTTCGATAGAAGATCAGGTTGGAAACCGCAAATATTAACTTTCACGTGTTTTGCGATTATGGACCTGGAATAAGCTGCTTTGTTTCTTCATAAACTGTCCTTTGATACACGAGTAAGGCATTGATAGAAAGCTTATGTCCCGTAGATTGTAATAATACAATTGTAGGAAAGTGCCAAATTCACGTCTTCGCTACAGGGACCTTGAAATTCAATAGAACATCACATTCGAGACAGCCCAAACCCTAACCCTCACTTATAAAATTCTAACTTTATCGTCTTTTTCGATTACACAGCTGGAAAGAAAGTGCTTTTGTTCTCCAGATCCGGCCTAGTGATGCACGAATGAGGCATCGACAGAAAGTTTATGCATCTTAGATTCCAGAAATACAACCTTCAGGCAAGCCCAAATTCAAGTCTCTGCTACAAGAGCCTTGAAATTCGATAGAACATCAGGTTGGAAACCGCATAATATTAACTTTCACGTGTTTTACGATTATGGACCTGGAATAAGCTGCTTTGTTTCCTCATAAACTGTCTTTTGATACACCTTTAAGGCATCGATAGAAAGCTTATGTACCGTAGATTCTAAAAATACAATTTTTAGACCGTGCCAAATTCACGTCTTCGCTACAGGGACCTTGAAATTCAATAGAACATCACATTCCAGACAGCCCAAACCCTAACCCTCACTTATAAAATTCTAACTTTATCGTCTTTTTCGATTACACAGCTGGAAAGAAAGTGCTTTTGTTCTCCAGATCCGGCCTAGTGATGCACAAATTAGGCATCGACAGAAAGTTTATGCATCTTAGATTCCAGAAATACAACCCTCAGGCAAGCCCAAATTCAAGTCTCTGCTACAAGAGCCTTGAAATTCGATAGAACATCAGGTTGGAAACCGCATAATATTAACTTTCACGTGTTTTACGATTATGGACCTGGAATAACCTGCTTTGTTTCCTCATAAACTGTCTTTTGATACACAAGTAAGATATCGATAGAATGCTTATGTACCGTAGATTCTAAAAATTCAATTTTTAGACCGTGCCATATTCACCTGTTCGCTAGAGGGACCTTGAAATTTAATAGAACATCACATTCTAGACAACCCAAACCCTAACCCTCACTTATAAAATTCTAACGTTATCGTCTTTTTCGATTACACAGCTGGAAAGAAACTGCTTTTTTTTCCAGATCCGGCCTGGTGATGCACCAATGAGGCATCGACAGAAAGCTTATGCATCGTAGATTCCAGAAATACAACCTTCAGGCTAGCCCAAATTCAAGTCTCTGCTACAAGAGCCTTGAACTTCGATAGAAGATCAGGTTGGAAACCGCAAATATTAACTTTCACGTGTTTTTCGATTATGGACCTGGAATAAGCTGCTTTGTTTCTTCATAAACTGTCCTTTGATACACGAGTGAGGCATTGATAGAAAGCTTATGTCCCGTAGATTGTAACAATACAATTGTAGGAAAGTGCCAAATTCACGTCTTCGCTACACGGACCTTGAAATTCAATAGAACATCACATTCGAGACAGCCCAAACCCTAACCCACACTTATAAAATTCTAACTTTATCGTCTTTTTCGATTACACAGCTGGAAAGAAACTGCTTTTTTTTCCAGATCCGGCCTGGTGATGCACCAATGAGGCATCGACAGAAAGCTTATGCATCGTAGATTCCAGAAATACAACCTTCAGGCTAGCCCAAATTCAAGTCTCTGCTACAAGAGCCTTGAACTTCGATAGAAGATCAGGTTGGAAACCGGATAATATTAACTTTCACGTGTTTTACGATTATGGACCTGGAATAACCTGCTTTGTTTCCTCATAAACTGTCTTTTGATACACAAGTAAGATATCGATAGAAAGCTTATCTACGGTAGATTCTAAAAATTCAATTTTTAGACCGTGCCAAATTCACCTGTTCGCTACAGGGACCTTGAAATTCAATAGAACATCACATTCGAGACAGCCCAAACCCTAACCCTCACTTATAAAATTCTAACGTTATCGTCTTTTTCGATTACACAGCTGGAAAGAAAGTGCTTTTTTTCTCCAGATCCGGCCTAGTGATGCACAAATTAGGCATCGACAGAAAGCTTATGCATCTCAGATTCCAGAAATACAACTTTCAGGCTAGCCCAAATTCAAGTCTCTGCTACAAGAGCCTTGAAATTCGATAGAACATCAGGTTGGAAACCGCAAATATTAACTTTCACGTGTTTTTCGATTATGGACCTGGAATAAGCTGCTTTGTTTCTTTATAAACTGTCCTTTGATACACGAGTAAGGCATTGATAGAAAGCTTATGTCCCGTAGATTGTAACAATACAATTGTAGGAAAGTGCCAAATTCACGTCTTCGCTACATGGACCTTGAAATTCAATAGAACATCACATTCGAGACAGCCCAAACCCTAACCCACACTTATAAAATTCTAACTTTATCGTCTTTTTCGATTACACAGCTGGAAAGAAAGTGCTTTTTTTCTCCAGATCCGCCCTAGTGGTGCACAAATTAGTCATCGACAGAAAGCTTATGCATCGTAGATTCCAGAAATACAACCTTCAGGCTAGCCCAAATTCAAGTCTCTGCTACAAGAGCCTTGAACTTCGATAGAAGATCAGGTTGGAAACCGGATAATATTAACTTTCACGTGTTTTACGATTATGGACCTGGAATAACCTGCTTTGTTTCCTCATAAACTGTCTTTTGATACACAAGTAAAATATCGATAGAAAGTTTATGTACCGTAGATTCTAAAAATACAATTTTTAGACCGTGCGAAATTCACCTCTTCGCTACAGGGACCTTGAAATTCAATAGAACATCACATTCGAGACAGTCCAAACCCTAACGCTCACTTATAAAATTATAAGGTTATCGTCTTTTTCGATTACACAGCTGGAAAGAAACTGCTTTTTTTTCCAGATCCGGTCTGGTGATGCACCAATGAGGCATCGACAGAAAGCTTATGCATCGTAGATTCCAGAAATACAACCTTCAGGCTAGCCCAAATTCAAGTCTCTGCTACAAGAGCCTCGAAATTCGATAAAACATCAGGTTGGAAACCGTAAATATTAACTTTCACGTGTTTTTCGATTATGGACCTGGAATAAGCTGCTTTGTTTCCTCATAAACTGTCTTTTGATACACAAGTAAAATATCGATAGAAAGTTTATGTACCGTAGATTCTAAAAATACAATTTTTAGACCGTGCCAAATTCACCTCTTCGCTACAGGGACCTTGAAATTCAATAGAACATCACATTCGAGACAGCCCAAACCCTAACCCTCACTTATAAAATTCTAACTTTATCGTCTTTTTCGATTACACAGCTGGAAACAAACTGCTTTTTTTCTCCAGATCCGGCCTAGTGATGGACAAATTAGTCATCGACAGAAAGCTTATGCATCGTAGATTCCAGAAATACAACCTTCAGGCTAGCCCAAATTCAACTCTCTGCTACAAGAGCCTTGAACTTCGATAGAAGATCAGGTTGGAAACCGGATAATATTAACTTTCACGTGTTTTACGATTATGGACCTGGAATAACCTGCTTTGTTTCCTCATAAACTGTCTTTTGATACACAAGTAAAATATCGATAGAAAGTTTATGTATCGTAGATTCTAAAAATTCAATTTTTAGACCGTGCCAAATTCACCTCTTCGCTACAGGGACCTTGAAATTCAATAGAACATCACATTCGAGACAGCCCAAACCCTAACCCTCACTTATAAAATTCTAACTTTATCGTCTTTTTCGATTACACAGCTGGAAAGAAAGTGCTTTTTTTCTCCAGATCCGGCCTAGTGATGCACAAATTAGGCATCGACAGAAAGCTTATGCATCTCAGATTCCAGAAATACAACCTTCAGGCTAGCCCAAATTCAAGTCTCTGCTACAAGAGCCTTGAAATTCGATAGAACATCAGCTTGGAAACCGCAAATATTAACTTTCACGTGTTTTTCGATTATGGACCTGGAATAAGCTGCTTTGTTTCTTCATACACTGTCCTTTGATACACGAGTAAGGCATTGATAGAAAGCTTATGTCCCGTAGATTGTAACAATACAATTGTAAGACCGTGCCAAATTCACGTCTTCGCTACAGGGACCTTGAAATTCAATAGAACATCACGTTCGAGACAGCCCAAACCCTAACCCTCACTTATAAAATTCTAAATTTATCGCCTTTTTCGATTACACAGCTGGAAAGAAAGTGCTTTTTTTCTCCAGATCTGGCCTAGTCATGCACGAATGAGGCATCGACAGAAAGCTTATCCATCGTAGATTCCAGAAATACAACCTTCAGGCTAGCCCAAATTCAAGTCTCTGCTACAAGAGCCTTGAAATTCGATAGAACATCAGGTTGGAAACCGGATAATATTAACTTTCACGTGTTTTACGATTATGGACCTGGAATAACCTGCTTTGTTTCCTCATAAACTGTCTTTTGATACACAAGTAAAATATCGATAGAAAGTTCATGCACCGTAGATTCTAAAAATTCAATTTTTAGACCGTGCCAAATTCACCTCTTCGCTACAGGGACCCTGAAATTCAATAGAACATCACATTCGAGACAGCCCAGATAGAGCTCCAGACCGAAATGCCGGCTGCGAAGGAGAAGTTCCGCACATGCGCAGAACGTAAAACCTTACGCTTGCATCTTTTGTTAAGAAGATATTAACGAATGTTGTTCGTCTAGATGAGTGCTACAACTTTGCTTAATATCCCTTCAACAAATTATGCGTGTTTCCGAAGATAGATCTGCGCATGCGCAGTACGCAACCTTACATAACTCGGGACCAAAGCGGCGGCTGGGGACGACACTATCACCATTGGATTCAGCGTAAAATTCTGATTCAGAAAATGATTTCATGGACATTTTTCGTGACATCAACTTTTCGGCCAAAGTTTCAGCCAGATAGAGCTCCAGACCGAAATGCTGGCTGGGAAGGAGAAGGTCCGCGAATGCGCAGAACGTAAAACCTTACGCTTGCATATTTTGTTAAGAAGATATTAACGAATGTTGTTCGTCTTGATGAGTGCTACAACTTTGCTTAATATCCTTTCAACAAATTATGTGTATTTACGAAGATTGATCTGCGCATGCGCAATACATAACCGTACATAACTCGGGACCAAAGTGGCGGCTGGGGACGACACTATCACCATTGGATTCAGCGTAAAATTCTGATTCAGAAAATGATTTCATGGACATTTTTCGTGACATCAACTTTTCGGCCAAAGTTTCAGCCAGATAGAGCTCCAGACCGAAATGCCGGCTGGGAAGGAGAAGGTCTGGGCATGCGCAGAACGTAAAACCTTACGCTTGCATATTTTGTTAAGAAGACATTAACGAATGATGTTCCTCTTGATGAGAGCTACAACTTTGCTTAATATCGTTTCAACAAAAGATGCTTATTTACGAAGATAGAACTGCGCATGCGCAGTACATAACCTTCCATAACTCGGGACCAATGCGGCGGCTGGGGACGACACTATCACCATTGGATTCAGCGTAAAATTCTGATTCAGAAAATGATTTCATTGACATTTTTCGTGACATCAACTTTTCCGCCAAAGTTTCAGCCAGATAGAGGTCCAGACCGAAATTCCGGCTGGGAAGGAGAAGGTCTGCGCATGCGCAGAACGTAAAACCTTACGCTTGCATATTTTGTAAAGAAGGCATTAACGAATGTTGTTCGTCTTGATGAGGGCTACAACTTTGCTTAATATCCTTTCAACAAAAGAGCGTATTTACGAAGATAGAACTGCGCATGCGCAGTAGATAACCTTCCATAACTCGGGACCAATGCGACGGCTGGGGACGACACTATCACCATTGGATTCAGCGTAAAATTCTGATTCACAAAATGATTTCATGGACATTTTTCGTGACATCAACTTTTCCGCCAAAGTTTCAGCCAGATAGAGCTCCAGACCGAAATTCCGGCTGGGAAGGAGAAGGTCTGCGCATGCGCAGAACGTAAAACCTTGCGCTTGCATATTTTGTTAAGAAGACATTAACGAATGTTGTTCGTCTTGATGAGGGCTACCACTTTGCTTAATATCCTCAACCTCGTTCCCAGGGCTTTTCCCTTTTTGTCATTGGGAAGGCGGGAAAAGGCCCTGGCACCTGCCGGTCACATGACTTTCAACACCCAGATATAGTGGGTGTAATAAATTATAATAATAATGAATTAGAAAATCCAAGATGGCCGCCAACCTAAGAGTGTCCACAAAATTTAAGTGCTTTGAGCGGGTTAAAAATGCGTTTAGTCTTTGAAATTTTTCCTTCTTTTTGCTACCGACGTACTCGATATCAGATTCTTCAGCTTTTATTACATGGGAACTATGTAGTTGCTGTTCTTCCAACTGGGTTTGGTAAATATCGTTCGTTCGCTAAACAAAATTAACAGATGTTCTCCAGCTGGACAGGCTTGCCTAAGAGGACACGGAAAGTGTTTTGAACTGGGGATGTTAAACTTGGTTTTACCCTTCCAAAGACTCTGCTGTGCGACGATTGGAGCGAGTTTATGAGGAATATTTTATACAGTGATTCAAAGAAATGTTTTTGCATGTACTGTATATGTTATTGATCTATTGTTGAATGTCACTTATATTATAAAGTGCCAATGGTTGGAATATTTATTCATTGATATTTTAAACACAGATGAAGTGTTATATGCTCTTTCCTTGTTTACGTTTTCCTTGCAGCCAAATGTTGTTGAAGCTGGCAAGCTGCAAAACTGACATATGAGTGATATGACCCAAATATTGGATATGCATCTTAGTTTGCTTCCAGTAAAATGTAAACAAGACCTTAAGAATTCTATATGAGATAAGAAATATTATGTTTAAAATCATGACTGGCAAATTAGCATGTGCGAATTGATGCTTCCTAATAATAGTATGTACTCCAGTAAAGCTTGCTTGCTTCAATTCTTGCTGTTACCATCTGCACATTATCAGGGTGGAGAGTTGATTTGAATTTTTTGTCCCAGGGGATAAAGGTAGGGAATAGATTTTCCATCACAAAAGGGGCAAGGTGCCCAACCAGTTAGACATGTACTTTAAGTGACCATTCATTATACCCTAGGGTGGGGTGGGAGATTCTTATGTCAAAATGTCATGGGACCCCTTTTTAATCTCTTAATTTAATATTGGAGACCCCTCCTAAATATTTAAGACTATATAACATGATGAAATTCTAATCTTCATTCATGTGAATGCCTGACTATGAAGAAAATACATTTTGCAACACAGGGATGGATCCAGCATGATCTGGTAGGGGGGGGGGGGGTGCTCTGCCAGCTCTGGTGCCGAGTTGTGTTGGTCATGTGTGCCGCCCGCCCATCAACTTGCTTCACTACTGCAAAGTCTTGCTTTACTACTGTATTTGAATTGTAATTGTTGTTCACAGCTCGCTTATCATCATGTTATTACTCAAATTACTGTATCTCATTTTGCCTGTAATAATTTTTTGCTTTATCATGAAAAATAGAACCCCCCTGCACCCCCTCTGGCCAGGGCTAGGGGAGTGCACAGCCCCCCCCCCCAGTAAATCCATCCCTGTTGCAACATACACTACAAGAGCTAGAATGATTGCTTCCTTTGGATGATTTGTCTTAGAATTATATTACCTATATTACAACAATTCTTCCTATTCTGAAACCAGTTGCTATTCTGTTTTTACAACACTCACCCCCCCCCAAAAAAAAAAAGACTCAACAAATCAAGGACCCCCTCCAAGGCAATTTTGCCAGCAAAATAGATTAAATTTGATGGTAATTGTTCTGAGAATATATTAACTCATTGAGTGGCAGCATTCTGCCTAGACTTGCCACAAGTCGACCTCAAACGAAACGCAAGCAGCGAGTGTGAGCCAACGTTTCGTTCGAGGTCGACTTGTGGCAAGTCTACATTCTGCCTTGAGTAAAATTATCTGGCACCAGACGGAGTAATATACTAAAGTAGGGACATTGCCACTATAAAGGGTTAAACAAATTAAAAAAAAATTTGCAATGGTCTATATTCAAAAAGCTCAATTTGTAAATTTTAATTGACTTTAATTAAATTAATATAACTACTTATACTTATAGCTACCTTGCCCCAGTCACTTAAAGTGAATTCTATGGGAGGAGGGGGACATTGAAAATCCCTGGGTTTACTTGGTAAAAGCAAGAATTGAACCATGCATTACATGTATATGGAGAGCAGTTTTAAATATATTTTATCATGCAAATACCTTGATAATTGTTCTTAAACGTCTTTGGCTTAGAATGGGTACACCCTCCAAAGATGTTTATTTACAGGGTCCAAAGGTGTAAATATACACTGTCCAAGGTGTTATAAACAACAAAAACAATGTATATAATTAAATTTTATTAAATAAAATGTGGAATATTTTACAAATTGCATTACCATCCCAAAGTGTACATAATTTATCAATATAATTAGGACTTAGAAGCTGTTCACATGAGTTTGACTCTGACCCAGCACCCTTGGCTTAGCTCCCCTTGCCCGATCACAAGTAGAAAACCTCCAACCCCTTTCTGACAAATCAGTCCAGATCTGCCCAAGAGGCAGGATTTTCTGGAATATTATTAGCAGTGAAATTGTTGCATATTTTCAAGCATGCATTGTAACCTGATTTTAAAGCCTGCTTGAACATCAGACATTGTGGCAATGGCAAGATGGTCCAGCCATATGAATACAATCTTAAAATATCATAAAAACAATGCAATTTAAGGCCAGACAGCCCAACTCCTGCAAACAGCCCTTTATTACACATTTGAAGCATCTCTTGAGGCATCAAAGTACTGTACATGCAGGCACATGGAATTACATACGAGTATGTGACATAAGCCCACCATTGCACAACTTTGTCTGCAACAATGCAAATACAACAAATGCCAATACAATCAAGCTGGAAACGGATTTTATCAGTATTTTGATATATACATTATGGCTCATGTCCAAAGACACCTGCACTTTCATATTGAAATTGTTCTAATATCATCCAAACAAAACACATCAGAAAACTGTAACATCAGCCAAATGAGCAAATCACTTTTTTAACACAATTTATGGTAAAATGAAGCAACATGTAATAGTATCTGAAACAAAACCAAATCACATATTATTCAAAAGTTGTAAACACTGTTGCATATATGATATAACAAAATATCGTCGCATTTCTAGTGGTAACTATAAATTAGGCCAATTTAAACTCGACTATGAAGAATATCAAAAACTAAAGGTCATGTTTCAGTTTATAAACCCAGACTTTAGTTTTATAAATATAAACATTATAAACATTATAAACGCTATACGAAGCCAATACAAATATGAAGGCACATTTTGCCCTAAATACTCGGTCAGAGCCTCAGAGGTGTGTTCTAGTACACAATTAATCTTCTCTCACAGTTTAAAACAAACAATAATACTAACCTTCGACAAATTGTGTATAAATCTTATCGAATTTAACCATTTTGCCACAGATTTTGCCAAAAATATTTCTTAGACGGACAAAGTATTAATAATGGAGACTCCTTGCATGAAATATTAATTTTTCCCAAAGTTTGAATAAATTAATCCAAGATTGCATTATTTGCATAATAATAACTTGTCATTGACCAATCAGAATACATAGAAGACCGGCCGGTGCCAGGGCCTTTTCCCGCCTTCCCAATGACAAAAAGGGAAAAGCCCTGGGAACGAGGTTG
>CACRXK020014288.1:0-13225 GCA_902702795.2 Paramuricea clavata
ATGTATAATCCCACCATCCATATTTACTCGGGCGATTCCGAATATAAGCCACCTCTAATGTAAGCCCCTCGACAGGTATTTATTAATGCAGCGAGGGCCAGGATTCCAACAGCTCAGTCCATTAAAAATGCTTACAAAGTAGTAGTACAAACAAATATAAGCCCAGGGCTTATATTCAGAGGTTTACAATATTCATCTGGCCAAACATAATTTGTCAGAGTTTTATAAATCCCACAGTAATTAGAGTTGTAGTTCTAAAAGTATTTGTAGGAATGAAAGGTGTACAGTACATGTGCCAGCCACCTTGGCATTGACCAAAATTATGCTCTGACAATTAAACAATCTTAAATTGATTGATGACATGTTTGAGAGCAGCTTCAGTGGTGGTGTACCCAGTATTGGAGTAGAGCCCAACATTTCAGTTAGACATTATTTATGAACTTTGTGATCAGTTGTGATAAATTGTAATATAAAATGAAACTTTGGAAGTTAAGAAACACAATTAATGCATTAATGGACAAGACTGTCCCCTTGAGAAAATTGCCTGCCATTAGACGGTCTGAAAGTAAAATAACAAGCTTGGGTGTATGGCAGCCTAATGGGTTAACTTAATAGTTGGCTGCAATTACCTGTTGTAGGCTTTAAAGTTGGTTTCAAACTAGGGCTTATAAATGCCAGAACTCATATGTGAAAAATTGCACGAGTCAATTTATCTGACATGATACCATAATGAACCCATTAGGTTGCATTGCACCCTACTTTATTATGTTACTTTGTCTAAGTGTCTAACACTGGCAATTTTACTTGTCAACAGGAGAGTGCTGGCACTCAATGGCTTAACATATAAATGTCTACCTGAACAGTTGGGTTTGGGTTCTACTCTAAAGTAAATTTCCCTGTAATCGGATTGTGGGATATGTGACTCAATATTTCTTCAAAGTGTGTTCTAATGATACGTACGGTCACTATTTTATAAGCATAATGGACATTTCTCATTCAGGGTGATGTAAGTCATGTGGACAAGAGATTAATACAAGTTCTTTTGAATGTTCAAATCACAAGAGTAGTGGTGTAGTGGTACACTAGCACTTGCCAGACCTAATTGGCAGAACTAACAATGACTTTTCTCTATAACTTTGTGGATCAAAACCTGGAACAGCGAAAGAATAGCCTATGGAGCTACAAAGTTATAATAATACTCTATTACATGTAACTTGATTGTATAGTTAGGTTTAATAATTATTAATTTAAAATAATACAAAATTAATCAAGATTTTGCATCTTTAATTTTCAAACATGTTGCTTGGTACTCAGTTTCAATAACAATGTCAGTAGCATGCATTCATTGTTGGAAATTTCTGCGTCTCTATTGTTTTGACAATATTGTCATGACTAATTTTGTTGTTTTGACTTTATTTTGATCAAGTCAGTCTGGTTAGTGTTTTATATAGCCACAAAATATCCTCCCAGTATAACTGAGATGTTGCTTGTTCAAGTGAGATGTTGCCTTCTTCAAGTGAGATCTCTCTGAGCCAGTCAGGTTGTCCATACAAATTGAAAGGAATTTCCACTATAAAAATATTAAAATAACCACACAGTGAGGTCTCGCTTACTGGGCTAGCTGTCCGCATTAACAGCCCATAACCTCAGGGACAGAAAGATGGCAGTACTAGAAACAATTTAAAGGGGCAGCACTGTCACAGCGCTGATTGGCTAAAATAAACAACGCAAAGACATGTTTAAAATTAATGCTACATGATTGGAAGATGCAGCAGCCTTCAATTTTTAAAACAAAGCAAGGATGTCCTGCATAACGAAGGGATTATAAATAGTATATCGCATTTCACTCCTAACTTGACTAATTGTTGTCAGAATTTTTTCAAGTTCGCGCATATTTTGGATGCGCAGCAGAACCATGACACTGCCCCTTTGATAACTTAATATACACATGCAACAAACTATCAGAGAGGACATAAACTACAATCCTAGATATAAAACATGCCTTCTCACTTCTCAGATCAGCTTCCCCTAGCAGCTGAGCTCTGTCCTGCACCAGTCCACCACAAGCTCATGATGCCTAACAAAACCCTTGACTAAATATGTAAAACCTTAATTCCCAATTTAATATACTAGCACATCATAGTTTCATCTCTTGATATACCTGTACTGTGCAACCATTTAATTTCGGGATTGAGGGATGAAATTATCGCATAAAGTTACAGTAAATACAAAAAGGTTTTATATCTACAAGACTACAACCACAAATATTTGTGGCTTATTTTCTAAAAAATAAAGTCTACCACTTATTCCCAACATTTTTTCATGAATTCCATGAAATACTAAAATAGTAATTTGAATTTTAAAATGTTTACCTGTTTATACTGACCATCTTCACTATCGTTGTCAAGACAAAAGTGCAAATCACTTGTTTTGTCCGCCATCTTGAAAGCATTTTCTCCCAGGCGCTTCGCTCCGAATTTTTCCTTTCCTCCCACGCGTGTCCTCCCGCGCGCGTCACGCAACATCAAAGCGCCGGGGACGAGGCTGGTACTGCAGTATTTCATGTTTTTTATACGTGTCGGTTGGGCAATAAATTTTATCAGCTGCATCATAATGAGATAAGGACATAGCCTATATCATATCATATTACAATAAAACATATTGACATGCATTGCCATTAATTGCCATTGGAGGACTGGGTGTATCACTGTATTTGTTTTAATTAATACAGTAAATCGAAATCCACAATGAGTATAGTCGAAACAGGTAAACATTTTTATCTTCGTGATAACATAAGCCATACTAAAAATCTCGCTAGTTGGGCAATATAAAAAAAATAAAAAATGCACAAATTTGAGGTGTTGGAAAAACACGAGCCGTCCAATTGAGTGATTAAAACATTTTACAAAGCTGGAAGTTTGCAGACTGAACTCGCAATGCCATACGTTTCGCAAATGGGCAACAAGCATTTGGACACATATTCGAAAATTAAAAGAAACCTTTCCTAAACGTGGAAAAATGCGATTTCAACCGACCATTTCAAGGTTACATCATATGATAGATTCCTGTTTCAAAAAACTGTCACTGCGTGCTCAAGTTTTTAGTTAGCTACGTTCCTCAAATTTGGTACATGCAATAATAACTAACGGTAGAAGCTACTGTTTTAACCAAAATTCACCACCTTTTAACATAAAATAGCACCTCTTGCGCCACGAGATTTTTGTTTTTTTATTATTGATTAACATTGTGGTCAAGTTTGGGACGAATCGGATAAAACGCTCCGTAGTTAACTAAACTCTTTTTTGTTGAGGAGATTGGGTAATTTTGCTTTCTCTTGAAATGACCATATAAGATTTGGCGAGGTTATTATTAAAGGTTTAAAGGTTATTAAAGGTTTATTAAGAAACACATTTTGGCACCCGAAGGTGAATTGCAATATGCTTACAGAAACATAATAAAGGATGAATATCAAATAATATAAATATAGATATATCGTATATATGTACAGTTGTTAAAATACTACAAATTATTTACTATTAAAATTAGCAGTCATTGCTGGTATAAAACTAGTTTTAAAACGTTCCGTTCTGCATTTAGCTAATGTGAAGTTAGAATTGTTTCTTAAGTCCAGTTCATGCGATTCTTCAAGGAGTGGGGGTAAAAGGTGATTGAGGTGAGCATCGGGTTTTAAGATCTTTTTGAAAGTTGTAGCACATAGTTCTTGACGTCTGTCGACAAGGCGCTTGCATTTAGCGATGTTGAGAGCATCTTCGTAATCTGTTGTCGGATAAATAATACGGAAAGCTCTTTTTTGAACTTTTTCAATTTTATCCCCCAAACACTTTGGTAACATGGTGTGCCAGACAGGACAGGCATATTCTAAGATAGAGCGCAACATAGAAAAGTAGACTAATAAGAGGTCATTGGGGGGAAGACCACAGCGCTGTAGGACACGAATAATGTATAAGCGTTTTGAGGCTTTTTTAACTAACGGTTCAGTGTTATCTTGCCATTTCAATTTATAGTTCATGGTTAAGCCCAAAATTTTGAAAGAAGGAACTAAGTCTAGAGGTAAACCATCAATGAGGAGTCGGGGGATGTCATTCTCGCTACGGACGAAACTCACTATCATTTCTTTGCATTTCTTTCCGTTCAATTTCATGTTGTTATTAATAGTCCATCTTTCAATTGTGTTAAGATCAGATTGTAAGACTGAAACTTCATTTTTCTTTAAGGACTCCGATATTGTTACGTCATCCACGTATTTCCAATGGTCAGTGCTAGAGGATGCCAGTTCAAGATCGTTGATCATAATTATGAACAAAATAGGGCCCAATTTAGTTCCTTGAGGGACACCTGCGTTATTGATGCCCCAATCAGATTGGAAATCGTCGATCTTTACCGATTGACGGCGATTTGAGAGAAAGCTGCATATCCATGGAATAAGCGACAATCGGACGCCAAGGGCCAGCAACTTTGGGACTTATTATGCGTCTTATTTGCCTTGTCATTGCATTCTATTCCTGTAAGTTCCTAAATCTATATCGAGCACAATAATTAAACGCACACAGTAAAATTTTTGGGCGATGTTTTTAATATTTTGACAGCAATCAGTCACAGCATGAGCCACTGGCACCAGCAATCCTGCAATTTCTATTTTCTAATCGATAAAATAAAAACGAATGTCAATTTTCTAGGCCTTTCTTAGGCTACGTATTTCAATCAATCATTACTGAATTCATCTATGTATTTGCAATGGCATACACCAATTCTGGTACATAAAACTTTGAATGAAATTGAGGATACATGGTGTATGTAACGAAATGGAACAACGCGTAGAATTTCGCCTGCTATTTTATTTTCAATCAAAAACTTTTTATTACCTCGGGTCGGTACGACACCGAGGTCTTAAATTCGGCTCCTATTTTTTTCCTTGTTTTTTTTATTGTTTTTCATTTGTGTCGAGCCGCGCGCGTAGTCGAAGATCGAAGGGCCTGCGGAGGAGACGACAACTTCCGGTAAATAAGTGTACTTCCGACAAGCATCGGCCAAAGCGAAACGGAACCCGAAGCTGTCCTTGCACAAAATCCGAAGATGTGATAATTTGATAAACCAGAAGATGTGATAATTTTGACATACATGTTTAGCTGGATAACTATTCTCGAGTATATGTTGATATAATACACAATATATCGTATGCATAGCATGGGAATACCGCGGCCAACTTTCACTTGTTATCTATTTTAATTACTGACCCGAATCAAAAGTAATTATTTTCGACTGGAAGACTACTGTACGTTGCTGCTTGTCGGGACCGTATGACAATGAACCTATCCAACGTTACACTAGACATTTGTGAGGACATGCATATAGACATAACCATAGGCACTGTAGTGCATTGTGATAGAACAGATTTCAGTTTAATTAATCGCCCTATAAATTAAAATCTCCACAAGCGGAGGTCAATTATAGTGTTCTAGTTTACATATTATCATTAATGATAAGGTTTACTCAAATAGCGTATTGGATAAACACGGGAATAGAACTTATGGTGTATTCTGCACATGCGTATATCTAGGATAAAATCCCACAAGCGCAAACGTAACTATTTCTCTATAAAATTGAACTGAAAAGACTCACAGCGACCGTGTCCAACAGTGCTTCAGGCACCCGACGACACCGTATGGGGGGCCTTTAGCACTGTCACCTTCTCATCTTGGGATATTCACGTTATCGCGTGTACATGTCAGAGTGACAAAGATGCATTATTGCTAATATTGTCTGTGTGCACTGATGCACGCTGCATTATTTTTAATAATGTTGTGTGCTATTTTAACGCGTACATAGAATATGACGCGTATAAACATTTACCCCTGAGCCGGAACTTCCCTATACAACCAAAAAGGCCGCTCCCGTTTTTCAGTAGAACGTTAAATGAAAACTTCTCGACATTCGCTGATATAATGCAGAGAGAAAACAATAGGTTTGATGAGGGCCAGTAATTATTATCAATAAAATATTAAAACGGAGCTTTGATTAACTGATTCACCATTTATACTAGTGAACTATTAAACTATCGTGATTTACACAATTTTTGGATATTTACCAGACGATCCCCTATCCACCGACCCGAGGTTAACGCCGAGTCGGCGTCTTGTTTGAAAATAATTTTGAAACAAATGATAGCGATATTACATTTATTAAACGACGTTTCGATGCTACAGCGTGCATCATTTTCAAGTTATAGTATTACATATATTGCATGCGTTGATTTTAATTAAATCGTTCGTGTCACGTTAGCAAATTATTGCGTAAGCAGGCAAAATTTAAATTTATATATGACGTAATAAATTACATAAATTACATTTAAAAGAAAACATAAAACAGATTAAACATATTTCTGTCTTTCATAAATATCTAACATGTACACAAAAAACAACAACAAACAAACATACTAAACAAAACAAACATAAAGCCCATTAATTATAGGACTAAGTATAAAGTTTTGAACGAATCGAGTCCGATTGAGTGTTCAAGGACGACGATAGTTCCTTTATAATATACAACATTTCGTATAGAAGACACTCACACTCATCGGTAATCGGGAAACATATGAGGGAAGATCACGAAGAGGATGCGTCGAGAATTGAAGGTTGCTTTTCAATTCTACGAAAATGCCAAGGAAAGTATGAGTGTCTTCTATACGAAATGTTGTATATTAAGGAACTATCGCCGTTCTTGAACACTCAATCGGACTCGATTCGTTCAAAACTTTATACTTTATACTTAGTTCTATAATTAATGGGCTTTATGTTTGTTTTGTTTAGTATGTTTGTTTGTTGTTGTTTTTTGTGTACATGTTAGATATTTATGAAAGACAGAAATATGTTTAATCTGTTTTATGTTTTCTTTTAAATGTAATTTATGTAATTTATTACGTCATATATAAATTTAAATTTTGCATGCTTACGCAATAATTTGCTAACGTGACAGGAACGGTTTAATTAAAATCAACGCAATATATGTAATACTATAACTTGAAAATGATGCACGCTGTAGCATCGAAACGTCGTTTAATAAATGTAATATCGCTATCATTTTATTTTCGCTGATAATGCCATCAAGCTTGTTACAACAGCTTGTTCCAAATTTTTTTGAATATTTTCAGTTAAAGTCTGTGCAAAATCATTGTTGATTACTTTAAAAGATATTAAAAAGAACTCTTTCAACTCTTTGTACATTTTACGCAAGGTTAATGCAGGAGTATACACTTAATTATCTAGGGAGGGGCGATGCGAAGATTTTCCGTGTACAAAAATATGTTTATGACAGTTGCTTTATTAGAATTTACTATATATAAGGTGCATGGGTGGCTGCGGTTTTATCCGGTAGTTTCGCTTCCCATTGCTTGCATAAATTGTCCAGGGACCGGTTGTATAAAAACGTAATTAGCGCTAACTGCAGTTAAAAAGTAGTTAAAGTTAACTATGCTTTAGGGTATAGTTAACTGTCCAAAACGTAGTTAAAAATGGCGTTTGTATAGGAGTGAACAACATTTTTCAGTAAAACAACAATGAAAAGCAACGGTTACCTGAGATTTTCAATCGATATCTTCCCTGTGAATGTTTCCTGACAATATAAACTCTTCAAACGCTATCGCTTTGGTGTTTTTACGAAAACAGAACATATTTTTGTACAGGACGATTTCTCGAAGACGAAGTATGGTCCATTTACACCAAGAAACACTGATATATAATTGCCAAACAGCTATACTTTGAGTTAACGTAGACATCTCCAGGAAAACTGCATTCTTTTATGATTTTTGTGGCGGTTTTTCCTTGTTTTCTTGTTTAATTTTCACTTTTTTCTAGTGTTTTGAATAAAATTCCCGCCTATTTGCAAAATACGAGTCCACAATCATGTTGAAAATGTTTGTCAGTGGTCGTTACTCGCTGCTTACTTTATGTAATTTTGTGTTTAAACGCCCCACGCAAGCCCCACGCACAGTCATAGATTAAGTAAGAACAGATGTGTAACTTCAGTAAAAATGCTGTCCCATGGTCGCCATCTTCCTAGCAAGTGTCGCTCGCGTGATTATTCGTCATTTGGTAGTACGTCATTGCCTTCAAAAATGTTTTCAACACCTTTTCTACAACTTTAATTGCGTTCAAAAACTTTAAACATTCAACAAATGATGCTCTTGATTGTTTAATCCATAAATTTCGATCCAAGAAAGCCGCAATAAAATGCAAAAGTTCATGTTTTGCAGGACGCCATCTTCCTAGCAAGTCTCATGGCGTGAGCATGACGTGTACACATCTAGGGAAATTTGGGGACACGAATTCCTATTAAGTTACACATCTGGTATATACTTCATCTGTGGCACAGTTAACTACGTGATTAGTTAACTATCCGACTAACTACGTTTTGTGCAACGCAGAACAGGTGGGAAATTTGTTGTCGCTGACCAAAAAATCGCGGGCAGAAACAAAGCTCATTGCATTTACATTCAAAACAAAGCAGAAAGTTAGCAAGAAGCTGTTTTAGCTGACGATTTTTTGCTTTCCATTCAACGATTTACAAATTAACGGTTATTCTTTTAAAAGTCGACTATGAATTCTTTGGATTGGGATGATCTGTTTTGTAATCGAGTGATTGGAAGAAGTTAATATGGCGACGTGAACTTGGGAGTAAATTCCGTATACGTCGATCTGTGGCTTGTTTAAAACCGTAATAAACGAAGAAAGACGTGATATGAGAATGAAATGTGAGTTGAAATTAACCTTATATGCCTCAAATTTTCCATCCTATGTCTCTTAATGTAACTTCAGTTGTCTAAGTTCAAAATACAAGCTCGCGAAATTTGACAAATTTTGAAAATATGTAAAAATAGCTTGACTTTGAACTGTATTTTCTCAAAAATAGCCCGTGGCCTCAATTTCAAATATAGTTAAATGAAAAGAAAAAACTTTTAGGCGTTTGTAAGTATCAAACAGATCGTCAGGAAAATAGGGGCTCACAATGTTTTAGCTGAATCTTTGAGACCCAGTTGCTTCGCACGCGTTGTTGTCAAATTTTTGCCAAGAATCAAAGGCCGAAATGTGAACTTCCTTCTTGAAAACCGCTTCGAGAAGGGTCTAGTTTGAAAATTTAGCTATTAATTTCGATTTCATGAGCATATTTTGGTTACACGTTAAATATTTTTGTACTTGATGAGATTCAAAATTTGTTGTATATTCAAGCCCGGCTTTAGTGTAATTTGGGTGATGACCGCAACAGAAATAAAGATATTTTAAAAACTGGCCGTGGCCTCACGATAAAACTTTCTAAAATTGTTTTCTGTTTCATGTACTTTTATTTGATATCTTAGGTATAAGCGTAAAAATAGGGGCTCATACAGTTTACGAGGTTGTAAAATGCACGACTTGCCTCTATTTTCATGTAAACATTCGAAATTTTTCGACAGCAAAGTAGCAACTGTTTCAGATCGAATGCACACGGACAGCCCACCAGAGACAATGGCAGGGTACTGAATTAGAACGTCACTAAAAAGTTCTGTATGATTAATTTAGATCATGTCCATTTTCAACATAAAACAGTCATTTCTTTTGTACAAACATTTGGCAATATTTACACGATTGTGCCTTTTTGTAAACACGCGTTGCGTGTATTCCACGCAATTGTGTGGCTCATTTTGCTCGCGCATGCTCAGACAAATTTCCCACCTGTTTGCAACGCAGTTAAGTCATGTAGTTAACTAATTACAGTTAAGGATTTAACTACAGTGATTAACGTTAGCGCTAACTACGTTTTTATACAACCGGCCCCAGAATAAACGTCAGGGATGAGTTTATTAACATTTTCCACCTTCCAACTCATTAAGCGGCAATGCGCCCGAATGCGCCCTGAGATTGGCAAGGGGGTAAGCGGCAATGCGCCCGAATGCGCCCTAACATGACTCCTTAACTTGCGGGCATGATATTTGAGCACGTGTTTATCGGGTTGCCTAGCAACGGATACGCCGATACGAAAATAGAACGTGAAATTCGAGCTTTTCAACGGTGTATCATGCAAGAAAATCGGCCAAAAACTCGCAAAGTTTTTCAAGTTTAAAACCTTAGTTTTTCAAAAATAATGAACAATGGCGATACTGTTGCAAAGAATGGTTTTACAGCAAGTTTTAAAAGCGAAGAAAGAAGAGGTTTTTGAATCATCTACAACGAAAATTTGGCATGAAAGGAAAGCGAATGTATTGACGTTTTGGGGCCAAGTTCTTCTGTGAACCATGCGCAAGATTTTCAGCCAAAAAGATGAGGATTTCTCCAAACTTTATTAAAAATAAAAGTCGGAAATCACAAGAAAGATGAACACGGAACTCAAGTGAGCAGATAGAAATATGCGATCAAACACTCACAAAATTCGACCGCATTAAAGTTGGTTGAATCTAGTTTAAAGTTATCTTTTTAGACGAACTGTTTATGCAAATTTGGGCACAATTTGGACTGTTTTCGTAACCCCATTGTTGGTCTTCTTGTTCAAGTTGTTATTTTAGCTAAAGTATGTTTCAAACGACACCAGATTAAATTACTGTGTGCGTACGTGTCCTTTTTGGCAAGAATACTTCGCGTATTAAATTACAGTAAGTAAGTAGGATACTCCAAAATCACTGTTACATCTATTTTCATCAATTTAGTCTTAAAACGACAACTCGTTTCAGACATATTGTGGTTTAAAATAAGTGTATTGAATTAGTGCGCTTGCTTGCCGCGTGCGAATTTTCAAAAAGTCTGCACTTGAGTTCTAAAGCTTTTAAAACGCTTTTTCTATTGGGTTTTATATCCCCATAAACTTTAAATCGATAAATCAGATAATAATGTTGATGCAACCTCATTTCCTAGTAACTACGCGTTGAATCAGAGGGAAAAGTTATCGATAATAGTCAATAAAATGAGGTTTTTGCTCCCGACAAAACAACTTGCATTCTCTTCTTCGTCTCTTTATTCCAACCAACCATTTTGAGAAACTTCTATGGTCAATAACTATTCACATGCTTGCGCCTTAGGACTAATAAAGGTCATAAGCTGGCCAACCAGCTCACTCGACTAAAAATCATGTTATAATACACAATTTGGCCCAAGTAAGTAAGAAATTGATTAATATAAGCCTTCTGAAGCTGTTGTCAGTAACAAATTAACCAGCATTTCATACAAATTTCTTGACAACAGTTGCCAGGTTCGCCTGGCTCCTATGAGGCAAATGACAAACTAGCCCTGAAAAGAAAATCCAGCCATGTTTGCTGGGCTAGCATTGCCCATTTTGACAGCCCTTAACAGGGAGAGCTTATTTTTGGAAGGGAGATCTGATTTTTGGAAGGGAGGCCTATTTGTGAGGTTACTGGGGGCTTAATATTGGATTGCATTATATAATATGTGTAAAATATTAATTTGTGCACAGGTATTCTGGTAATGCACAAATTTATGGACTAAAATGTTTCCAATTATAGTAGATCGGGATCTATTGGGGACCTGTTTATATGATCTAGACTATCCAGAACACATGCTTGAAGCCTAATTCATGTTGCCTGTTTGGTATACAGTGCTTATTGTATATGGTGAATTTCTTGGCTTACATATAACCAGGATTCTAGGCCGATAGTAGCAGGATAGGATAGAACATACTGGCAAATGTCGTCTCCCACCTAGCCAGGTAATATGAACAGGGCCCAATTGTGACAAGTGAGCCAGATGAAGTAAAAAAACAATGAAATTCATATACAGGTATGTCCATAAATTTTGATACCTGAACAGCAACATTGAACAAAATCATTCTGTCCCAATGTCATCCATCTTCCTTAAGTTTAGGACTCTGAGACCAATGAATATATTGTCATTCAAGGATTAAAAACAGTGAAGACAAGCTGCAACACGCAATGTTGACACATTATTTTGAAGTCGACTAAGCTCGACTAAATGTCGAAATCGACGAAAAATGAGCCAAAAAACAGTTATTGAGCTAATCAATCAAATAAATACTTGGCATAAGTTTGAAGGTCCATAGTCCAAATATTTTATGAGTTTCTTTATCCCATTTATACCAACAAAATTTTAAGATATTCGCCATATTGATCGCCACGCTGTTTGACAAGAAATCGACATGTCAACTTGTCCCGGCCCGGAAATGTCCTGTTTACTTGTTACACAGGATATTAATAAGTTAATGTGAAAATATGAAGATAAAAGTATCTTTTAAAAAATAAAACGTCTCAAACCTCGATTTGAAAGGCTTTTAAAAACGCTAATCCGTTCGGAACCTACAAATTCGAGGGGTGGTATTTAAGCTTCCGCAAGGCAAAGTTTGAAGACCCATATCTTTGCAATCACGCAATTAATCAAAAATCGCCACGAGGAAGTTGAGGAGAATTCTTTTAAGAACAACATATATGAATTTCATGGCCAAAAAGCAAAATACCGCTTGCAGAGAAGCTCTGAAGTAACCCCATATGTTTGTTTACAAATTTCATGTGATGAAGCGTTTTACGCATTCTGATTGGCTTAGGGCAAAAATGTAAACAAAAGTGCTGATTGGTCGAGAACGAAATTCCCCCTTGTTGTCCTAATCTGTTTTCTCGCGTCATTCGTCATTTCATAAATACAGATTATTTACAGGATTAAATAGCGGGATTATTGATTACCAAGGTTATATTTTATAGGATTAAGAATTATTATTGATTAATGTATTAAAAAAATAATTTATTTTCAAAATCTACTTATGAATGATGGATTATTCGTATGCCTAATCTGACCGTTTGTCTGTTTTGCTTGTTATTCGGAGAATATACTGTATCTGCCTTATTTGCAACCAATAAATAAAATTAAATTTGGCCGTTTTATTTTATAATATACAACACAGACAAACACTCAATTTACAATGCATGACTGGTAACTTGAGTGTTTAATAATAAATAAAGGTCAATTTACAGATGTTATTTTGAGTATCTGCGCAATGTCGATACGAGATACGATAAAATAATTTCCCAAAACAGGGTTTTTCTTTGGTTATGTATATTAATACAAGTATAATCTTAACCACCAACTGAGAAAATAACAATTGTACCAGAAATACATGCATGCAATAACCCCTCGCCCGTTTTCCAAAGATGTATACTCAGTGCTGTTGCGAACACTTCGTCTCAGGGGGGGTGTGAGGTTAGATAGGAGTGGGTGGG
>CACRXK020014290.1:0-13224 GCA_902702795.2 Paramuricea clavata
GATGCTGTCAATGAAACTAGTTTCTGAAGCTGAAGTAGAGAAACCTGAACCGTCAGACCATTGGATATTAGGGTAGTTGAAGTCGCCAATTAGAACAACATCTTTGAATTGCCGCGATTCTTGGACATATTTTAAAAAGCGGGTTAGTTCATTTAGGAAAACATTAGTGGAGTCAGGTGGACGGTAACAGACAGCAACAAGTACTTTACAAGACGGGGAGATAATAACCAGAGATACAAGTTCCAACGAGTCTGAAACGAAGCCAGAAGGTTCAGTTTTGACTGTATCTTTTACGGCAAGCAGAACACCACCGCCCCGTTTACCAGTTCGACGATCTCGCCGAAATAGCTTGTATCCAACAGGCAAGATTTCATCATCACGCACATTGACAGTGAGCCAAGTCTCCACCAAAGCAATCACATCTACACTGTTGCCATAAACAATGTCATGTAGATAAGAAAGCTTATTCACAACGCAATTAGTTGTAGGGTTACGATGATTCGCCTTCAGACTTCTGACGTTCTGATACAGAACATTAAACGAAGAACGGGATCTAGGATTGGTAAGTCCTCGCACATTAGGTGATGATGTAGAAATGCTGCAGTCAGGACCGGGATTAGTAGAAATGTCATTAGATAAAGATATAAGTATCAGGGAAATGGAAAAGTTCATGGCAATATGAAGTCCACGGGTTAGTTTCATATCTGACGAGAGAGGCTTGGCGGAGGTTGAGCGACGATTAATACGAGAATGTGAATATTCATTCATATTGGGATTTGCCAATAACTGAGAAACATACAAAGTTTCACAGTTGAGATACGCTGGTGTAGAGTGGGACAAGTCTCTAGTAAAACTTGACAAGTACACGAAAATATGCAAAATAACGAGTAAGTTACGCGGAGACAACGTTAATGCGACAAACGCCATAGTAGATCACGCGATAAATATCAGGGGGAATCCCGCAGCAGTTGAAACGTTGAAATTATAGAAGACCAAAGTCTCAGGTTACGATGGCCAAGGGCGAAGTTCAAACAAAGACGCTCTTGCAACAATAAACAATCATGAATAATTAAAAAAGCGTTAAATATGGTGATCACAAAATCAATTCTTGTATCCCAAATAACTGACAATATAATAGAGTGACACGATCGGCGATTCTATGGCAGAAAATTCACTTTAAACGGCTGACAGATCACTTTAAACGGCTGACAGACGATTACAAGTTAACGTAGTTACCATGACAAACGACGCTTGATATATTATAGCTGGCCAATACAATTAATTTCCAACCGTCCAAAAGATAAAATAGATGTAGATTAAATTCTCTATATCAAACCGACACCAAAACTTGACAGGATGACAGGAACACAGAACGTAGTTTACGGAGAGAGTTTAAAACAAATCCAATTCATATTCATTAATATTATTGATATTCATTGCTGCGAAAGGGCGTGACTGATGTGTTGGTGTGTTTTGTACCGACGGGATGTCTTCGGGAAGTGTGATCAATTCGACTGTCATCACTGAGTCCCCCTAGTCACTTGAGCAGTTTTCATATATTGCGTGGATCGGTTTTGTCGTGGGTTCTTTTGCTTTTGTAGGCATGCATTGGCAAACTGATTGGCGGGGCCACAGTTCTTTTTTCTTGGATGTGTTCATTGCAATATTTACACCGCCCGCGTGCGGGTTGCTCGCGTGTTCCTGACTTTTCGGGTGTTTTGTTATTGACCATGTTGATGACCTCCTCGTTTAGGGCCGTAGCGAGGAGGGTATTGGAGGGACCCCCCCCCCCAACTTTTTAGATTTAACATATTCGGAAAATCGTGTTGGCCATTTGAAAAATTACGGCATGTAATAGTGTAACAAAATTTTAGTTGTTAAACAGAGAAAATATTTGGTGTTAAACACAACCTTGCCACAAGACCGAAAGAAACTGTGATCATTGCCACCGCTGAATCTATTTGGGAACAGCTTAATCGACACAATTTACTTCCTAGCAACTTTCTCAAACAACAGAAAATCAAAAATTCTATTAGGGCTCTCGCTTCCAATTTCCTTGACTTCGATGACAAACAACTTAAGACTGACGCCAAACGTATCAAAATACTTAAGGAATTACGACAAAAATATGCTATTTTGAAACCTGATAAAGGCAATGGTGTGGTATTAATAAACATAAACGACTACATACTTTGTATGACTGATCTATTCTCCGACACAACTAAATTCTCAAAGGTTAAAGTAGATTCTACTTTAACTCAACTTAATTCTCTGCAAAACTACTTGCGCACAATTCTTAACCGTGGTGAGATATCTAACTCAGAGTACGATATCATGCGACCTATCTCTACTCAGCCAGCTAGAGCACACGGTCTTCCTAAAATCCATAAATCGTTTGACAGTCTTCCTCCTTTCCGACCCATCATTGACACAACAGGTACTGCTTACCAACCAGTTGCTAAAATTAATTTTCTATTAAAGATACATTTGACGCTGTTTCACATATTAATAATCTACCACGCAAACTATTTGATGACGGATATAGATTTGTCTCTTTTGACGTCAAATCTCTCTTTACTAATGTACCACTTAAGAAAACTGTTAACATTATATTAAATCGAGTCTACAAATCTAAACTAATATCAACAACTCTAACGAAACGTACTCTTAAGAAGTTGATACTTGACTCCTGTACTAAAATTATTTTCTCACTCAATGGTGAATACTATAAACAAACTGACGGCGTTTCTATGGGATCACCATTAGGTCCAACCTTAGCTAATATAATAATAACAGAATTTGAAACTGTAATCATCAAACCACTAATCAATTCTGGAATAATTGTCTTTTATAAGCGCTACGTAGATGACACTTTAGTTCTTGCGAAGCCCACTGACATTAAACATATACTTAATACTTTCAATACCTTCGACAGTCAAATACAATTCACTGTTGACCAATTTCCTGACAATGACATACACTTCCTAGATATCCAAATACTTCCGTATGGTACTACTGTCTACCGCAAGCAAACCCATACTGGTCAATACCAACATTACTCAAGCTACACTCCATGGTCAAGAAAGATTTCCTGGATACGTGCCCTCATTCATCGTGCCCACAAAATTTGTAGCAATGATAAACTCCTTAATCTTGAACTAAATAATATTGCCTCTTTCATGTCATGGAATGGATTCCCTCGAAAACTTTCTAGAAAACTTTTAACATTGTTCAAACCCTCTTCTCCTAACCCAAGTAACTCTAATAATGCTGTCATTGACCCCACTAGAACCAAGATCTGGATTCATTTACCTTTCTTCGGTAAATATGGAACTAAACTCACTAATAACTTCATTCGAAAAATAAGTCCTCTACTGAAATCCCCTTGCAAATTTATCGTCAACTGGAAAACTACTGATACTAATTGCTTCATCTCACGTAAAGACCCAACACCAAAATCGTATCAAAGCTCCGTTTTGTATGAATTCAAATGCCCTGGATATAATGCTAACTACGTAGGAAAAACTGATCGCTGCCTATATACCCGTATTAAAGAGCATTCTTCTCTTGACTCTTCTGAAATATATAACCATATTACTAGCTGTAATGAATTCAATTTTGTAATAAACCTACTCGAACTAACACCTAATGACGAAGTTAATAACATTAAATGTTCAGTAACAGATTTAATATTTACTAACACTAAGATAATAGATAAATCCAATCACTGGTCGTTGATACTTTATCAAGAGTCTATTGCTATTAATAGAATGAAACCGTCCCTAAACCATGGAACTAAAGCCTCTAAAGATCTATTAATATTTAACTAATCGTATCTTGTTACTTCACTATATATACTTGTACATATGTAATATCATCATCATTCATTTCCTGATGATGACTATAGTTTAGTCGAAACGTCGAAATAAATTTTTCAAAATGCTTTCATGATCAATTTTCGGAGTATCTATTGTTTTGTATTTTTGTAGTTTAGAGTTGAGTTTTATAAAATGTTTCCTTTCTCTTCTTTATTTGGTTTCTACCGCTCTTGAGGGCATTTTGTATGGCACTGCATGTCTACTTTTGACAGTTTTAATAAGTTACAGTCATGACGTCATCACTTTGTCCCCCACCTACCCAGGTCTGGCGACGCCACTGTCTTGGAGAGCTATAGTCTCAACAACTGTCAAAACAATATCAAAAAAACAAAATTGTTCCGGCAAGCGGTATGAAATTTTCCCATGTAAGCATAAGAGAAATTTATTTATTCCGCTCATACTGGGCTGTTTCGCTAAGCGGTCCAGCCTTGGCTTCCATATAAACGGCCTCTTATAGTAAGCTATATTACTATATTTTGCCCGTGTAGTAAATTAAATAAATATCAATTGCCACAGTTTTAAATATAAATTCATCAATATTTAATTAACGCGACTGATGAACTGTAATCATTATGCAAATATTCACGCATCCAATTATATTTAAAGTGAAATCGAGTTTTTCGTGAGTACAATTTATTTTAATATTTTTTCCAGTTAATTAAACGGTTTAATATCGTGTTTTGTCTTTTTCAATAAGCTGCTTGGCTCCGCAAACGGTGGAGCATAATCCTTTATACTAATGACGACTTAAATTGTTGTATGTTGATGATTGTAAATTACTTCAATTAAATTTATCTTTCCAACTATGTTTATAAAAATTTGAATTTGACAGATATACTAGTTGTAGGCCTACTTTACAAGACATGTTTTGACGGAGAGCAAAATAAACTCAAAGGGCTAGCTTTTAAAAGTAGTTCCCCTCTATTATATTGATAGATATAATATTTATATAAGTATCAGGTAATCAAGCTATGGAACTAACGTAATTTAAGGTTAATATCATTTCAGTCAATTTAATTTACCCGATTCTGATTGCTTAAAAACCGTGCTGATTAAACATTAATTGCACAGGTACAGTTGTGCCGATTAAAGATTAATCGGCACGGATACGAGCCCGTGTGGATCATGTACGTGCATTAAAACCGAAATGCATTGAACTAAAAATAACTGGAACGATACCTCCAACCAGAAATGTGAAGCCATGCCCAGGCATGCCCACTGTTGTCATGCCCAGTCTTTTCACGTAACGGAAATGAACGCGGGTTTTTTAAATTTCCAAAACTGGGGAAAAAAATGCACTAAAACATGGTTTAAGACGACGTAAAATGCACCTACCAGTACATATTTTACAATAAAAACATACTTCAAAACTCTAGAGTAAATTATTTTTAATTTATTTGTGTAGAATTCATAATTAAATTTCCTTTTTTGAGAAAAAAACGTTGAGCGAGGAGTGGAGCTTGCCGTGGTCTAATCATAAGTATTTGTGTGAATTTCCCTAGTTTGCCAAGTCTGTGAAAATGCAGCTGCAGCACTGTCCTGAAATGTTCCACTTTCGGTTGGCACTTCAAGGTGGATTTGTGATGATGATAGTAGAGTTCGTCCTGGTAAATACTGATCTACCTTAATATATTCAGGCCAATTATTAAAGTACAAAGCTTTAAATGCAGATAGAAGCACTTGAAACTGTCTTAGCTCAGCTACTGGAAGCCAACCCAATTGTAGGGAATCTGCTTCTCTTGCGTAACGTCCTAATACGAAACTTGAGCATACGTTTTGGACTTTCTGTAGTTGCTTCTGTTGGTATAGTTGTAGTGGTTGAAACACAACACACGAATAGTCCAATTTCGATAAGATCAGGCTTTCTCCTAGCTGTTTCCGAACATGGAATGGCGCTAAGTTGCGTAACTTCCTCATTTGTAAACATGGCGTCTTCTGACTCATGTTTACTTCATTTTGATGGGAAAAACGGCCCACTTACAAGTTTTAGTGCGGTTTTGTACCAAAAATGTTTAGATTGTCGTAGAATTTGGCTAATGCCAATTTGGCTAATTTGGCTTATCATCGAGGTTGGTACTCAGCATTCACAAATAGCAGTATGATCAAACGAGCTCAAGTGCATTGTCAGAATATGGAAAGAGAAGGTGTACCTTCATCCTCTGGTATCGATATTAATAATAACGAAGAAGCGGAATTAGATGAACTCTACCTGGCACCTGTAAAGATACTGTATAAATGCTGAGATAGTATTCCAAAGGTCATAGGTTTGATCCCACCGTGTTCAGGCATATTTTCCAAGCTGCCCAGTGTGGATATACACTCGGAGTAACATCACAAATATGTGTTTTATATATTGATTGAATTCCCTTATAACAGCTGTGTGATTTCTTTGCATGGGTTTATATAGAAGTCGAATAAGGGAAAGCTGGACAAAATAGTATCTGCGGAAACAGCAGATGGTGGTAAACTGAAAGAAACTGCAACAAAAAAGCTGGTGAAAGTATTTTTATTTAAATCGCTGATAAGGACCTAGTGGCTTGTAGCATTGGAAGTGAAATATCATAAACATTGTTATGAAAGGCTTCCACAACTTCTTTCCCATGGACCAAAGGTACGAAACAAGAGTGAAATTGTTTATGCAGATTGGCTCAGTCAAGCAAGTGTAGCAGAAAGTGTTATGCATGATGACATAGAAACGTCTCAGAATTCACAAGAGTCTGAATCTGATGATGACATTGGAACGAAGACATCTATGTGCAGTACACAAGTGCAACACTGAAAGAAATGTATACAGTTGACCTAACATTGAGAAACAACTTCATTTATTGTACATCAAATTGTTACAAGAATTGGCCACCACATGCATCAGATATTACTGGTGAAAACATCAGAAAGTTCTATCACCTCTCTTGTTTAATTTTATGGCATGGATTCTTGGGTTTTCAGACAACCCACAAAAGAGGCTGACTACAATGATGAGCAAACTGCATCAAAGATTTTTTCTGTGTGTCATGATTTGGACTACATTTCTAATAGGAGGAAAGTAAAGACACTTAAGTCCCTGCCAATGATAATCGACAGATTTCTGGTAACACATCAACACTATTCCAGTAATATCTGATGCATGTGGTGGCCAGTTCTTGTACCAAGCTGATGCACAATCATGTAAGCTGTTTCTCAATGTTAGGCCAACTGTACACATTTCTTTCAATATTACACTTGTGTATGTGGATGCTTTCATTCCAATGTCAAGATCGGATTCAGACTCTTGCATGTGAACTCTGAGACGTTTCTATGTCATCATCCATATAACCTTCTGCTACACTTGCTTGACTAAGGCACTCTGCATAAACAATTTCACTCTTGTTTCGTACCTTTGGTCTATGGAAAAGAAGTTGTGGAAACCTTTTACATGGCTGTGTACTTTTCATAACAATGTTTGTCGTAAGTTCTTTGTATGTTTGCATGGTGATAAAATATAATAGGTTTTGTTTGTGGAAACACCACGTAAATTTATGGTTTTTAACAGATTATTCTTAGTCTTGTTCTGTTTTAAAAGATGTCTAGTTGCCTGTAATTTCATATTTCTATAGTGACAATCGAAGTGTCAACCGATGTCCGGAAACGCTTATTAGCATAATTAGCGTATAACACTAACTTCAGTGTTGTATAATGCGTACAACGCCGTATACTGCGAGTCCCTTTCGTTCCATATTTTTGGAGGCCTGTGCAACTTTCTTGCTTCGGCGGGTCGCGCTAGTACTCGCTAACGCGTCAGCATTAGGGAGGTCTATAAGCCCACGAGAAATCACCTAGTCCAGGTCTTCCTTTACCACGTACGAATACGCGGAATTGTAATTTTTGAAAAATAAATAAATAAATAAATTTACGTGGTGTTTCCACAAACAAAACCTATTAATGTTTGTCGTACTAGCTTTCTTGTTGCTGCTTCTTTCAGTTTAACAGCTTTTGCTTTTTCGACTTCTAAATAATAACGAACCCATGCATGAAAATCACACAACTGTTATAAAGGGAGCGGCTGCGGCCAGTGTAATAAACTTATCAACTAAGTGACATACGCATGGCAACACATGGGAATTCTGTGATTTAGTTGCCACACTTATACACACACAAGTCTCCCCCCATCTTGTAGCAAGTCTGCCAACAGCTGTCAACAAGTTGTCTTCGCACTGCTTGTCCGTAGTTGTCAACAAGTTTGGAACAAGCTGTTAACAACTTGTAACAACCTTGTTAATATTATTAGGCTTGTTGCAAGGTTGTTCCAACAAGTCCGATACTGTCACGATAGAACAATATAGTTACACCCTGTTGTCGTCAACCTTGTAACATTCTTGTTATATCATGACTGTATCAGACTTGTTAGAACAACCTGGTAACAAAACTGGTAATGCCATTAAGCTTCTTACAAGTTGTTAACAGCTTGTTCCAAACTTGTTACAACAACTGGGAGCAAGCAGCGTGAAGACAACCTGTCGATAGCGTGTGAAGAGATTTGTAACAACTTGTTTGCAGACTTGTAACAACTTGTGCGTTTTTACGTGTGTAGGCGATCTCAGCATTTTCTTTACGGGTGGAGTTTCATCTGACTCCGTTTCTTCATCATTATTAATATCGATATCAGAGGATGAAGGTACACCTTCTTTGCCCATACTCTGACAACTCGTTTGTTCATACAGCTATTTCCCAGCTTTCTGCTGTAGGGGTTAGCGTGGTGAAATAAAGTTTTACCTACCTACCATTTGTGAATGCCGAGTAACAACCTCGATAATAATAGAAATTTGCATATTCGATACTTTCAACTGTGCGTGCTACTTTCATGCTGTCGCTAACAAATTGCAAACTTCTTTGAGCAACATTGCGTTCTTCCCTGTTTAGCGTTAGCCAAATTCTACGACAATCTAAAAACTCTTGATACGAAACCGCACTAAAACTTGTTAGTGGGCCTTTTTTCCCATCAAAATGAATTAAACATGAGTCAGAAGACGCCATGTTTACAAATTTTATGCTGGAAACTTCATGTAAGAACGATTGTGAGCCTGCGAAAATTGCCATTTATAGTGTTTTTTACACCAATTACCCTGAACAAAAATGGCGGCGATTAATTGCAAAAGATGTTGATTTCTTGAGTTTTCGAAGAAGAAATACTCGAAAACTGCAGGTTTTGAGAAGTGCCAACAAGCGGATTTGGATTTTGTATGATTTATCCTAATTATTTATCTTGTTTCAAAGTAGTGCCCGAACCATGGCAACGGAATTCATTTTCTAAGCGACTTTTCGTGCCACTGAATACGGCCTAAATCCTATTGGAGGTAGCGTTCCAGGTATTTTTAGTTCACTGCAAAAATGTCAACTTGAAAATAATCAACTTCAGTTGAAAATGTAAATTTTCTGAGCTCTTATTTTACAATGAGCTCTTATTTATGTTTTCATAACAAGGAAAAAGAAGAAGTAAAGGTTATTAACAGTTTTTACAGGTATGAATTTAAAATTACAGTCCGGAAATTTGAACTTGATAGATATACACAAGTTGAAGGCCTACTTTACAAGACCACATCCAGAGTTGTAGGCCTACTTTACAAAGATCACATGCAGAGGCGCCGCATGACTGTGCTCGCTTGAATACATAAAATACAATGTTTCTTATCATCGATTGCTCTCCGTGTAAAATTGACTATAAAATGATATTAATAGGAAATTACACTTGTTCTCGAAGTATTCATGTAAAATCACACTTGTGTTTGGCGAAATATTTCGCCAAACACGCGTGCGATTTTTGATTAATACTTCTTGAACCGTGCATGTAATTTCCTATACTAATGTCTTTTGCGACGCTAGCCCTATTTAATTCGGAGGGAGAAGGAGAGGGGAGGCTCTAATACTGTTTCCTCTTTCCCGAAGTTTCCAATGCACGTACTGATTCTCGTTATTTTTTCCCTTATTTTTCTCTCAATTCGCCAATTTTACTAAAATTATATCTCTACAAGAATTGAATTACACCTGTCAACGTTTAACAGCATCGACAATTAAAATCTTTTCGCACTGACGCACTAAATGGCTTAACAGTTCAGTATCGAACAAAATGTGCCTAATATTTAAATTTACAAATTAATCGTTTGCATTACTTTGAAAAGGTCTATCTAAGTCAGTAGGTATTCCATATTTAAGTACATTCGCAAAATATTTTAAGGTGCACTCAGTAGTTGAACAATTGTACTGTAGGCTGTTGCCTAATAACAAAGTTTATAGCCTAATATTTAAATTAAATTTTATCAGTGTATTTCTTCGAGAAGAAAATTCTTCCCAGAAAATTGAAAAGTTCATCTGTTGTTCAATTGTGTGTTGAGTGTACTGTTTTCTCAAAAGAAACCTAATACAGGATGGGCTTCAAAATTATCATCCTGAATTTTCCGTTCCTACGGTGGATAATTCAAAGAAAAATTTAAACTGACAGAAATTTGAGACGAAATTTGTGCATTTGATACTTAGCAAAAAAAAAAACTTACCAAAATCTTTACTCCTTAAATTCTAAATTTCTTCAACGTTGGCAATGAACACTCAGCAGAATTGACAACAGTAAAATTGTCATTAACTTTAGTAAGTACCCGTATATTGACGCACTGGTAGTTAATTATTAATGCATACTCATTGGCATACTATTTGAATAGTATACTAACTTTAAGTTTTCAAAACACTAAAGTGTTTTTCAGTATATATTATTTTAAATTCTCGAAAAACGGTAAACATTTTGAAAAGTGTTTATTCCACGTTTCAACTAGATTTTAGTCATCTTCAGGAATGATGAAATTATTACATATCGTATATATATATATATATATATATATATATATATATATATATATATATATATATATATATATATATATATATATATATATATATATATATATATATATATATATATATATATATATATACAATAGGTTTTGTGTGTGTTGGTGTTATGTACTAAGCTGAATATACCCCGCTTGACCCACTAACTGAGCTACGAGGTCAATTCAGTTCGAATTTGAGGTACTGTATTTCGAAACTGAGTCTAGTTCCTTCCGTATCAATGTATTCTAAGACATGATACTTTTTGTGTCTGTGTTGGTGTTATGTATAAGGTATATATATATATATATATATATATATATATATATATATATATATATATATATATATATATATATATATATATATATATATATATATATATGATAGTTTTGGAGTTGAAGCTGGTCTAAAATTCTTTTTAAAATACTAGAATATGTACAATAAAAAGTCTAAAAAAGTTCTAAATTTTCGGTTGCTAACTGCAACCTTCATCAGAGTACTAAGAGCAGTTCGGATAGTTCAAGGTTTTTAAATATCGTCATTATTGCCACATGATTGCACAAGCGATAAATACATGCGTGGGAATTCTTTGTGTTCGTTAATTGTTTTATTGTCTAATATTGAATGCATCGACTCGAGGAACGTTCGTTTTTCTAAATTATGTACTCTTTTCTCTAAGATTGTTGTAGCATTGTTAATAGAGGCATTGTGTCCTGTGCTTTCTGCGTGGTCTTTGATTGCTGACTTAATCTCTCGTCTTACGCCTGGTTTGTGTTCTGCCCAACGTGATTTCCACGACCTCTTACTTTCTCCAACATACTTAAATGAGCAATCTGGACATTCGAATTTATAAACAATGCCTTTAATCTCCGTGATCTTCTGCTTGTCTTTTGGTTTACCAAAAATGTCCCCTAAGCATGGCATGGGTTTATATATTGTCTTAATACCAGCACTTTTAAGCAGCTGTTTTATCTGTTCTGACATGCCTTTCATGTATGGAATACAAGATAACCTTTAATTTCCGGTTCGTCATTAGTGTTGGAAAACGACCTGCTGGAACTTGTCTGGAAGATGAATTTCTCTGGATATCCGTTGAGCTTTAATTCTTGGACAACACACTCCTTTTCTTGCTGTTTTTTATTGTCAGTAGAAGGAATGCTGTCTGCTCGATCAAGTAAGGTCTTAACTACGGCTCGCTTACTTTGGGTGGGATTATGAGAGTGAAAGGATAGATATTTATTGGTATGTGTATCCTTACGGTATACACTTACTTCAATGGTACGGTTTTTAAGAATGGTAATGTGGGTATCAAGGAAAGAAATTGCTTCACCGTGGTTTGATTCTGATGGCAATTCCATTGTAAACTGAATGTTTTTGTTGATAGTGTTCAGGTGGGTGTGGAATTGTTCAATGTCACTTTTGCGTAGACATGAATTGGAGTCGTCAACATACCTTCGCCACCAGCGTACTGGGACAGGTGACGTGTTGATGGCAATTGACTCTATCTCTTGCATTACTATCTCAGCTATGACTGCACTAACAGGTGATCCCATGGCGCATCCTGACTTCTAATGATAGTGTGTCTCATTGAATTTAAAGTAACAATTGCTAAGTAGGAATTTTAATAGTTTCACAACTTGTTCTTCTTTCAGTGCTGTATGTGACTTCCATGAATCAGTTTCTTTAAGTTTCTTCTGTACAATATGCAAGGCAAACGGAACAGGTATAGATGTAAATAAGGACACAACATCAAAAGAGACGATAGTTTCATCCGTCCCTAACGTTTGACTTTTGGCAAAATCAGCGAATTCTTTCCCATTATCTATTGAAAACTCGTTTTTTGCGAAAAAGGTCTTTAACAATTTTGCAAGGTATTTTGATAGGGGATCTGAATGGGGAATGTTGCTGTTAATTGGACGTAAAGGAATGACGTCCACAGAACTTTCGCTCAGGGTATAGTGGTCTTGGTTGCAGATGAGAGACACTTTATGGACTTTTGGCAAACCATAAAATGTAGCAGGGGTCGCCCCAACAGCATATATATATATATATATATATGTATATATATATATATATATATATATATATATATATATATATATATATATATATATATATATATATATATATATATATATATATATATATAGGAGGAAAGATATGTAACTTGTGCCTATCCGAGAAAATCTGCATTTTGAATGCAGATAAACAATCACTACTGAATAAAAGATCAGAATTAATAGCTAAGTGTTGTCACGAAAGGAAATTTTACGCTCATAACTACAATCCACCGCAAAAGCACTTTAGTCTGATGATCGCCTTTGTGCGTGAAACTCGAGTAACTTTTATCGTAAATAGGTTTAGGTTTTATTAAATTATCTTCAGATATCATGTCTTAGTCTACACTAATAATATATATATATATATATATATATATATATATATATATATATATATATATATATATATATATATATATATATATATATAA
>CACRXK020014291.1:0-13224 GCA_902702795.2 Paramuricea clavata
ATGATGAATTACAAGTAACATAATATTCTATATTCATATTGTTGTGAAAAATCCTACCTTTATCTTAAGTCGACAAATCTGCTGTTGACTATTCTTTATTTCTAGCGATAGCTTGGCTTTTTCCTCGGCCAAAGAATTCTTAAGTTGCTTTTTTGTCCTCATGAAATGGCCAACTGCAAACTTGTTTCGTGCTGGTGGCATTTCTTCTGTATAGTAGCAAAAATATATTTAGGCCATAAATGAGGAAAATGTCCTGAAAATATTTCCCATATCTGCGCAAGTGAAAGAGTATTTGGGAAAAGTAAAAACATACGTCTCTTACCTGAGTATTTATCCTCACACAGCTGATCTTGTATTTACGATATTTTATCCAACTTTGAATTTTATTGGAGCGAAATATACCCATTCGTAGAGCAAATTAAACCATTTTTCACCATGTAGCTAACCTTCATAAATCAACCCAAATATGCGATGGATGTTTTAGGATTTTCCATAACAAGTTTGGTATCAAACAAAACGTTGAAATCTAGACTTTCCCTCTGGAAATTAGTTGTGGACAATGCATCTATCCCATGAGCACAAGCGCGCTCTAAACTTAGCTATTTTTATCATAACAAGTCATTCCCAGGCTTTTCATTAATGTACGCGGTCGAATTCGAAAATATGGCTTCATCGCGTGACCCAAAATTTGATACAGCTGACCCGACGTGATGACAAGATATATTCGTCTCGTAGTGTTGGCCAGCACATTTTGTTAGCACTGTATTGAGTGCAACTCTCACTAAATTTTCTGTAACTGTCGTCACACGGTGGCGCCGTTTTTTTAGACGATCAGCATACTAAAATGTGAAATAAAATTTGATGAACAAATCTTGCTGTATTTTACTGTAGCAAAACAAAAATACATCAAATTATTCCAAAGGGTATAGATTCTTTTAAAATCATCCTTTCACCTGCAGTGCTTCGAAATGAACTTGACTACTTGCACAGGTAATGTGTTGCTTCACAGTATTCTTTAGATAATACCATTCTTGTGCTCCACCTTTTAAAAGCATGTCACTTTTGTTGGCATTGAAAACCACCCCGTACTCAAGCTTCCTGAATACCTGTAAAAAAGAATGTTAAAATGAAATAAATATATTCTACTTAACCTTAGGAATGAGTAATTCATTGTTTGTTTGTAGTTGTGCATAGAGTTGCCCCAAGTCTCTCTCGAATGGGTTTTGATAGGGTATATCCAGTTTATTATGAGATCAGTTTTCTGTGTTTCAAGTTTAAAACTGATCTCATAATAAACTGGATATACCCTATCAAAACCCATTCGAGAGAGACTTGGGGCAAGTCTAAGTTGTCCATGAAAGGATGTCTCATTGACATTGTATGATTTGTATCTATTTTTAGGTATTTATCATGAGTCTCTTTTACTTCCTTACAAAACACATGATTTTAGCTAGGAATTTCGGCCAACAATTATTAAACAGTAAACACAAATTATATTGAAGTATCTACATACTAACATACTTTCCTACTCCTTTCTTTGCTGTTTTCACAATGTCATTGTTTTGAGTCTTTTGACTTTTATCATTACAGCTGGTGAGATAATCAAAACAAGTTTTGCATCTTAAAACTGATAGATCACCACTTCCACCACCAAAAAACTGAATTTCTTTGCACTTGTCTGTCATTTCAATTATGTTTTTTATGTCTGGCCAGGAGGTCACCAGTTCAGACATTTCATGTACTGTTTTCGCAGAAATGGAAGATAACACCGAAGGCTTTTGTCGTTCATTCAATCCAACATTGATTTTCTTTCCAATGCTTAATTTAAAATCCTGAAATTCCCTTACAAGATTGTCAATTTTTGACTCAAGAGACAAATCAGACTTTGGCACTTCTGCTTTATTAGCTTTAGCAGCAAAGTTCAGGGTTGATTGCTTTGATTTTGTAGTGATCATTTCATAAACAGACTTATGCAAATTTTCTGGACCAGTCACATCACAAGGATCTTCTGATTTTGTGATCTCTGATTCAGTTTCAATTTGTGACAGCGAAGATCCTGCATGGATATTAGCATTCGCATTGTCTGCAATTGTTATTGTAGGAATTATTGTAGTATCGGCTGTATCGCTATTTTTGGAATTAGTGGACTTTCCTTCTTTTGAAGAAGTGCTCACACTTGCTAGCTTTTCAATTTTTTGTGTTTCATGCTTGATAATGTTATCTCTGGCAATTTCCATTCCAACAGTATAAAATGGAACTGTGTCAGTCTCCCCTACATGTCGTCTCTCATCATGTCGTTTAATTGAGTATGAATCACAACGGCAAATTTTGTACACCAAACAAGAAAGGCCACCCCTGTGTGACATAGGGATGAATAAATGACCATTAGAAATACCCATTCTCTAAATGATCTTGCAGGGGTGGGGGGCAGTGTACAGTACATAGCGATGTAAATAGTTGCTGAGTATAGAACGTTATCCAACTACTTGAAACTTCAAAGAAATGTTTTATTTATATTTCAGGTGGTTGGATAACATCCTATATTCCGAAACTATTTTCTAAATATGTGATTTAGATTAGATAACCAAAACAAATTTCATTATTATATATCAATAGTCAAAGTCGCATTTTTCTAGTGTTTTATTGGTTGAGAGCATATCACGTGAGAGTGACGAAATTAGGCTGTCTTCCTCGCAACAGCGCGAGAGGGAGATAATACGTTATCGACCGGCGAATAACAAAAAAAAATAATGTGCGCCACCATGTGAAGATGCGACCTTTAGACATGCCTAGTACGTAATTAAAACTTTCGCTTTAAGTAACTGCAGTGTAGCCAGTGTTTAATATAACGTTTTAACAATAAAATATTTCATGTATTTACGTTCATTTGTTCTTTAATTTGTTGTTTCTTTGACTATTGATATATAATAAAACACTTATTTACTGAGACCTCGGGAAAGCAGTGTGTTTTGTGGACCCTCGACTGTCGATGTTTCCCGAGGTGAAGCCTCGGGAAACATCAACGGTCTCGGGTCCACAAAACACACTGTTTCCCTCGGTATAAATATTTCACAGGTGATACAGATTATACCTAAAGCATATACGACATATTCCCCAGGTTTCCTTTTTATCGTTATTGGTTACTTTTCTACGCTTTACACTTAGCTCTTCATGGGATCCATCTGACTGGGCCTTTCTTTTTCTAAACCCCTTTTCCCACCAATTTACTTGCTTTTTTACTTCTTTGTGTTTTGAAATTTCTGCTTCTAAGGAGAGATGGAAGGAAACCTAAATCTTAAATAAATTTAATAGTCATAAGTCATAAACCTAATTTAAATAGCGATGTTTTCAAACATGATCCATTAGTCCTAAAATAAAGTCGAGATCACAAAATTTGAATATCACTTTAGGCTTAGGATTGACAGGATTGTCAATTGTAGAAATACTGTATATTTTCACTGTGTTGAACATATTAATGACATTCACTGTACCAGCAACAAAAATAAACACTGTACATCAGTACATGCAGTTACATAATAATTAATAAATACATTATAACCTACTTTCAAAACAGTTTAGGCATGTAACGCTGCCACCATAACCTTCGTCATCTTCATTCCCTGTACTAACACTGCATAGAGGGAGTGCATGGCACGCACCCAAACATGTTTTGCATGAATGTGCTCCACCAGTTTCTCTTTGGCAGGTTACACATATAGGGTCTGCTCGTAGAGTTAATAAAAAATATCTTTATATAAATTTTAATAAAATGAAGCTACAATCAGTGACAAAACACTTTGGACAAAATAGCAAAAGAGCGTACATTTACAACACAATCGACCCCCCGCACCCCCGTTCAATGTTGTGTGTGGAAATACCGGCGCAAAATGTTCCTTGTCAGCCACCCAACATTGTTTAGGGTGGGGGAGGGAGGGATAGTGGTTTTACGCTGAACAGTATTTGGAAAGGCGTAGATATGCATATATTATATCACTGTCCAAAAACCTTTTGTCACTGATTGTAGGAAGCTGGCAGAATATTGTATCATAAATATCAAGTTTTTGTTACATGTTCAGCCTTGATTGAAAAGTTTAAATTTACCAAGAACCTGAGCAAGTGTTTACCCATTACTTGGCTGGTCAGCCGATGATAAAGTAATTTCAGTTAAACGTGATATATGTATAAATTCATACACGTATAAATGGCTTAAACTGTAGGGTTGGGGGAAACCATTACTTATAGCGTGGAGCGAGTTTTTGCAGGTTTTGGAAGCTGATACTGCTCATTTTCCAGCCCCGAAAAATCAGATGAACAAAGATATTGTTCTCGAAGGAGACACGCCATTCCTTGCAACGTGTGACGCCTGAGTTAATTAACAATGGATCTATTGATCACGTGAACACAGTAATGATGAATGTAAGATGGCGAATGTTTTCGCTCCATAGTCATATTCCGTGTGATGAACAAAGAAACATTGCTGCTTGCGCTAGGTGCTTTGCTGAGTTAATATTATACGTTCAACAGTGATCTGTAATGATGTGTTTTAATTTAACGTACTAAATAGGCGTTAACAAATAAGTAGTCTGGTCATCGCTAACTAATTAGCTTATGACACGTCAACGAATCCCACACGAATCCCAGTCGCATTTTAAAAAGAAAAGGCAATTAAGTCCAACAATTCTTGCTGTTTTTTTCTCTTAGCTTATTGTTCTTATGCCAAAGGAATTGGTTATGTGGATAACTTCGAGTGAAATCAATTTGATTCAATGAAATTCCGACTTTCGTTGACGATTCCCACTATTTATAGTATATTGAAATATGACATCATAATTAGTAAATGGAAAAGTGTGAATCGTCGACTTTTAACCCATTTTCTCTGTCTTTTATAACGAAATGCGTGCATATTTGAAGCCAAAGTATTAATTTATTCCTTACTCACGCAACTGTGCATTTAAATTCCCAACAACGATCATATACATGTGAGAAATTGTGGAAATTATTACGCGAACAAGTGTGGGATTCGTTGATACGGAAATACGATATACGATCCGTTGTCGTAGTAACCTTCTCAGTATTTTATTCGAAAGCCGTCAGCCTGCAATACAACGTGCATTCGCGTAGGCATGCTTCTGATAATATTATTTATATAATCTACATAAATATTATATAAAGTTTTTATAACTCTAGGCTTAAATTGTCTCCATACAAGCCCTCTAGGGGCTAAAGCGTCACTAAGAGGCTGTGCCTTGTAAACAGAAGAAATCCCGTCTGAATAGAAGGCAATATTTCGCCAGAAGAATCCGGGCTTTGTGGAAAGAATCTTATTGCATTGTTGTGCAAACGCCTTTCGTTTCGTGCGAGCACGGCTTGTTAAAACCCCCTTTTTATGCGCAGGTAAATAATCAAATCCAGCTGCTTTCACCTCACGATAAGATGTCCTATAGGAAATATGACGTGACAGCAGCCTGCTGTGCGCAACCAAGCGCTTAACAGTAAAATTTGGGTCTTTATCACGAAGAGTTTTTATTATTCTTATTAATTTTCTCCGATCTCTACCTGACAGCGTCTTTGGTCTACCAATTTTCTTGCATGTTTTCAAATCTTGCTTGCGCTGAACTTTTCCTCTCGGGTAAGAGAGATTGACGATTTAGATTTTTTGCTTTTTTAGCAATCGCTCAGCAGGAATATCGTTCCTATTTGCCTAGAAATAGCACATATTCTCGCATTGTATCTGAAATAGTTGTTTTATAAGCCATTATTACTTGCTTTCTATATAACCACCTCTTATTTATAGCATGCATACTGTGCGCTTTATAATACTACAGCTTTGAGATTAATCCGGATGTTGACGATGACGTTATATTCTCCACAAAAGTTATGTAATACGCACTTATAGATAATTGCATTTGCTTCCGAACGTGTTCACTAGCCCTAAATTCCAGATTTCTCCACTAGTTTAGCTTGCAGTTCCAAACTACGAAGTTCCCAATGTTTGAGTAGTTCTGGAAACGCGCATAAACGCATTATGATTAAACTAGAATAATGACATACAATGTATGCGTAAATTATCCATGTATACGTTCACCAAAACACGGCATATATAATATTTGTAAACACCATTGGTGATACTATAAAATACAAGTAGTTCTAGCTTCAATAACAAAAATTTTAATTTGGCTTAGAATGACGTTTCTGACAATCAGTGACAAAACACTTTGGACAAAATAGCAAAAGAGCATACATTTACAACACAATTGACCCCCCCCCCGCACCCCCCGTTCAATGTTGTGTGTGGAAATACCGGCGCAAAATGTTCCTTGTCAGCCACCCAACATTGTTTCGGGTGGGGGAGGGAGGGATAGTGGTTTTACGCTGAACAGTATTTGGAAAGGCGTAGATATGCATATATTATATCACTATCCAAAAACCTTTTGTCACTGATTGTACATCTGCTACAATCTATGGGAAATATTTGACTGTCATGGCACATGCAAGCGGCAAGAGTCAGCCTTCTGCCTTCACGGCTTGCAAAAGTCAGTTTTAAAGTTTACACTGTCCGACTGAGGTCTGTCATATGCGAAATTATAAAATCTAAATACAGTTTGTAAAATGTAAATACAGTTTCACATTGTATAATCATCAAATTATCGATTCAATATCAAAATGCCAGAATTTTATATATTAATATACATATTTAATATTTTGAATTCGTCTTGTATTAAATATTGTACTTGGGTAGCAGGATTACTATGGATTAATCAAATAAACAGACACATTCCTACCTTTGTTTGAATCCATCGACTCCATTGACCATTTTCTCAAATTTAGGCTGCACATTTTGGCGCGTATTTGTCGTTTATAACTTTATAGGCCTGCTAAATTTGCGGTCAGTTGACCCTGTGGTTCCAGATTACTTGGTGTAAAATTTATATTTCCTTCCGGGTTCACCGAAGGCAAAGCGATCTTATTATTTTAAAAATATTTAAAAAATTCGATCGAAGGATTCGAAGACAGTCAATCTGTCAATTTGTATGTTGTACCATACGCCACGCTTTGCTATCCTAGAAAATCTACGCCACGCCAAACGGAGCACGTAATATTTACTTGTTTACGCCACGCCAAATTAGTTTTCAAGTCCACAGATACGCCAATATATTTGGCGTAACATACGGCGATTCCACTATGGTATTGTAACACAGAATTATTTGGCAACAGAAAAATAGAACACTGGTATCTTTAGCATTTCTGAAAGGGTGGGTCATAATTTTTCAGCACCAATTTAAGGGTGGGCCACAACTTTTCGTGCAGCTATTAAGGGTGGGCTACCAAAAGTGCAGACACCAAATATATGATTTTCCCAGCCCCCCTTTTACTTTATGACAGGTACCTCAAAGCTGACATGTTACTTGTGTTATTTTGCTTGCAGTATTGTTAAATCATTGCCCTCCTCAACCTCCTTACTAGAGAGTTTAAGTTCGACTTCCAATACCGATGTTTTCACTTCCATTCTCATTTTGGTACCAGGAATTTTAAAGCGTCAAGTTATCATGACAGATAAAGTATAGAGACATTAATCGTCACCGAAAATGTGCAGTATACTAAAAGCAGCTGAGCTAAAATTCCAACTAAAACATGACTCAGGCAATGCTAATAAACAAATAGTTTACATGTTTATTGTAAAAATTATGAAATGAGTTTATCTTACAATTCCCCCGACTTCCAATGCAAGGCCGACTTCGGTAGTGGTGACTTCCAATACACTTGTCCTCATGCTTCTTGCGAGCAGAGAGCATGCGCATGACATGTTAGTATCGGTATTGGTATCGAAAGTCGAACTTAAACTCTCTACTTTGTATGATGGAACAACAAACCGGTTGTACTGTAACTTTGAAAGATAGCTATAGTTCAATTGAAACATTGAAACATATTAATTCATGGATGGATGCATGTTACCTGGTTAGAAAATCTTTATTGGTGCAAGCTGTGATCTTTATCAACCGTTAGTTTACTGACGAGACTTTTATGTATTTTACTCTGCAAAAGAAACAGTTTATACAGTGCGAGCTCAGAACTAAAAAAAAAAACAAAATAAAAACAAATTCGAACGAAATGACAGTTTGATATAGTGTACAGTAGAACCCCACGCATAAGAACCTCGATTTTATAAGCCTTTTATTTTATTGTAAAATTTTCTATTTAGACCTTCTTTAAATATAAGCCCGTTCAGCTGTTTAGGTTCTTATTTTCACTCTAACGCCTGTATTCTAAAAGCTCACTCACACTCAATGAGTGGAGGTTCAATCTGAGCTTCTCTTGTCAATGCTATTTTTGAATAGCTGAAGGGTGTCGAGTAGTAACATAGTAAAGTACAACACTAACCCTCCAGCTATTCAAAAACAGCAATGACACTCGAAAGAAGCTCATGGAGTGTGAGTGCAAGTGAGCTTTTAGAATACATCCATATTCTAAAAGCTCACTTAGAGTTGAAACTAAATATTTTTAAATCAAAGAAAATAAGCTCTTCACAAAGTAATGAATGGGGTTATAATTTGGACATATATTTCTTTACACATTTCAGGACGAAGCTGACAGATATCTTGATGATATTGAGAATTTAATAGGATATTGCAGCAAAACAAAGGCTTAGGAAATAACCCTGAAAAATGTACTATAGTGGTGAGTTTAAATGAAGGTTTACTTTAGTGTATAAAATCAAAATGATTGCATGACTTACAGTACATGGATAAGCGTACATGGCTTCCTTAATTTTATTTTACATGCTAACTACGTACCTCCAATGTTCCACCATAGGCCCAATGTATATATGCTTGTATCTCTCCTCAGTTTATTGATATCTATATATTTATCTAAGGTTGGCAAGTATATTGAATTTTCGCTGGCCGGTGTTTTAAACACGCAAAAATGATCAACACATATTGAAAAACAGGCTTATTTTAACTAAATTTAGACAAAACTAATTAATGAAACAAAAAAAAAATACTTAAAGTTTTACGAAATTTGCTGTGTCCAGATGCGGAATACCAGTTGTCTACACTGATGCAAACTAACATGTGATCCTACTGGCTATAAAAAAAACAACAATAGGTAAAATACCAATCAGATTGTGTGTTAATGTGCTTCAGTGTAGACAGACATCGGCATCCTGCATCTGAACACATAGCAAATTTGTCTTTCAAAACTTTTTGTTTCAAAAATTTAGTAAAATTATGCCATTTAGACAAGTCTAGATCTAGAGAAATATAGCCCTCTGAAGTTTGCAAATTTTGTACTGTATTTGTGTATTATGTGGCCGAAATTGATACCATTTTCTAAAAAAAGGGTATTAATTTTAGCTGTTACAAATAATAAAAAATTACAAAATTTGGAAATTTTGCAGGCTGTATTTTCAGTATTCCGGAATTTTACTAATTTTGTGATGCTCTTCCAAGCTGTGGTGATATTTTTGTCAGTCTAGACTTGCCTGGATCAAAATTCTATTTATTATGCAATCGGTTCATTGGACGTTCTGGATCTTCTATAGATGTTAATTTGTTAAATTAAAAGATATATTAATTATTATAAATTAAAGGTATAGTACATTATAATAAATCATGGTGAGTAAACGTAATATAAAAATATTAAAATTCGTCACACTAACCTTCTTAAATTCATTAATAATTCATGAGCAATTCAGCCAGTGATAATCACCTATTTGATCACAAGATGCCATTTGGATAACCTGGTGAAACTTGATGAAAATCACTAGTGTTTTTATCAAATATCTTGATTATCACCCCAAGAACCCGCAAATCGCTCTTAGAAACTGCTCAAAATCTGGCAGTAGCTTGTTTAATTTTCCCCCCTCTTCCCTTGATGGGTCTCGACAAACTGCGAGGCGTGCGAGGCATGCGAGGCATAGAAAAAAGTCAACATTTTAAAGTTTTTGGAAAAGTTAATTTTTTTATTTCTCCTGGGTTGTGAAATTTCTTGCGGCTTGACTAAAGTGGCTCAACTTGAGCCACAGGATTGGGTGGGCGCCGGTCGGAAAACATTTGGTGAATGCCTCTCATAAGTGCACTGGCTAGGAAAGAGGTTGCAGCACAACCTCGTACCCAGGACTAGTCGCGAATTGAAGGCGGCGACATAGCCCTGGTAAACGCTGGTCACGTGTCAGGCAAATACTCCAAGATTCTTGGAGAATAAGCCTGCGAGCGGGCTTTGTGGAAATGAAGACAGGGGGGCAACGAAAAGTTCACGAATGGATCTTGAATTACCGCGGATTATTTATATTCTTTTATTTTTTGTTGTAATCTTTCTTCTTAATATGTTACGTTTATATATTACGTCGAATGTACATCAATCTTCTTTTATATCGCATCATGTAAATCGCCGAGGAGGCGATGTTTCGAATTTCGAAGCAGTGAAAATGGAGCCAATCTCGTACATACTATTTGTGATGATTTCCATCAAGTATAAAAAGGTACAGTATATATGAATTTGAAAATGTTTAGAAGTATTTCATTGTTACAAATTATTTAGCAGATTCCCATTATTTGTTTATACACTGTCTAGCTCTATGAAATGTATATTTCGAAGGCTATTTACTGTAATATATTTTATACAGTATGTTAATATAGTTGAATTTGTACAATTGTAGTTAAATATTGTGAATATTGAGAAACACATGGCCAGACTTGAGAAACGTATTTACACTTTAATACAATATTATTAAACTACATTTTACAGCAGTATTAACTTCAAATACTTTGTATTTACATTTACAGTAATGACCTGAAATTATTTAAATGAGCCATTACTGTAATAACAGAGTGGCCAGGTTGACAAAGCTAAAATCTGATGAACCTAACCTGCTAGGTCTAGGATATTTCAATAGTCAAACATCAGTTTCAGCACTCCAGCTGGTCAGGGATTTTTTAGGGAAAAATTTTAGCACCCCATTGTAAAACCTGCCCCCGAATCTCACAATTTCATTAATTTGTTCCCTTGCCCCTACAATCTATATTTATACCTTTTGTGCCCTTGAGATCTTTAAAAAAATTGCCTAACTCTGCAGTATGGCATGTAACCTTGTTGCCATATTTATTTTCTGACTTCAGGCTTCAATAAATTTCTACTCTAATACCTGACAGAGATGGGGGCCATATGTATGAACAATAAGAAATGATTTCTTCATCTATTATTGACCCCTTACCTTTCACCCAATTTTAAAATTAAATTTACTGAATGATTTTGAAGTTTTCTAGATTATTGAAAAGAACTTTATGGGTACAAGAAATGGGGCAAAAACAGTTGAATTAAGCAAGATGCAAGTAACAATGAACAAGACCGGGTCACTGGATGGTATTTCAGCACACTGGTGGACATGCAACCTAATACCTGCAACCTGTTTCACATTTATATATATATATATAGTTTTACACTGTACTGGAAAAATTATGTCCAGGAATTTGTAGAGATTCAGAATGCACACTTCATGGTTTATTCAATCACCAGCATGCATGAATCATTTTATGTTATGAATATTTTTTTAAAATTATTCTCACTTTATAGATAAAATTATATCAATTTTTAATATCATAAATTAATATATAGTAGCTTTTGATTAAACAAGTTATAATAATATATCGGCAAATAATGACTGGTCTCTCTGAAATCCATATAGAAAGGTTCAAATTTGACTTCCACTACCACTACTTGATCTGGCAGTTGCATCCGATTGTTTGATTGGATAAATTTAACTTATCTAGTTAATGGTAGCAATAGCAGCAGTGGAAGTCAAATCTGATCTCTCTATTATTTTTTGAAGGTTTGCTCTAGTCACGTCAATTCAGGGTTGCCTGTGCAACTTGGTTAGCACAGCTAGCTCTTCAAGTTGGAGGTCCAATTCTTAGGATTCTGCAAATTAATTCTAGAAACCTGGCTTTGGTTTGGGCTAAACAAAAATCATCACACTGTTTATCATGCTGATTTGGTTGTTTAACAGTTAAAGTCCAGGCTGCATGTTTTTTTTGTCCTGCATATGGCAGATGGGACAGTCTGGTTTCCAAGTGTTTATGTGGGGAATTAATATTAATCAGGACTGGCTTCTGAGTGAAGGTCTTGCCTGCTTTATGTGAGAGCAGGCTCTATGTGAGATTCCAATTGCTACACAGCATGATCTCAGTGCTCTTCCTCTGAAACAATGCTTCGTTGCAATATCATCCAGCAAGTGCAAAAATGTACTACCACGGTCAAGGATCATTTGGCATGTTCATCGACTATGTTAACCCATTGAATGGCGCCATGCACCCTCCACCTAGCTGACGAGTAAAATTGTCTGGCGTTAGACAGAGTAAACTAACAAAGTAGGGTGCATCTGGGTGCATTGGGCCATTCCATTAATTAATGTATACACCCCCTATGGACGAGTTCAATAAAATTTGAACCCCTAATAAAAAAAGATCAAAGTGCCGACACCAACCCCCCCCCCCCCAGAAATTAAGAAATTTTTGCCTTATCCCTCAGAAAAAATGCAAAGATCAAAGGATGCCGATGCACACAACCCCTCAGAAATGGCTTTTTCAACCCCCTCAGAAATTCTAGTCCATAGATACCACAGCACAACACTTGTACATATACATATACAAGTAATACAACAGCAATCCTTTTATATATTTAATAGTCATATTTACATATTGGTGAAATATCAATGTCCATATATTAGGGATGTCCATTGTCCATGAACTTGTCCCTGTTTGAAGCTAATGTATTCATATCTTTTGTATAAGTTGTCCCTCTACAAACCAACTTTTAGTCATTATACAAGAGTTGAATTTGCATAAGTCGCAACAAAATGAACAAAGTACTATTCCATAAACCTGTGCAATGATCGAGCGTCTTTGGCGACATATCCATGTCTTTTAATTAAACGTCTCATACGAACAAATCTCACTGAGTTTTTTCTACAGAAAGTATTGATCCATTTGATCGATCGCCATACTTTGAGAAAAGCTTGAAGTGCAAAATTCAGAAGGAAGATTGAAGAATTTCGGAGATAAAAACTGTTTGTCTTCGAGTTTCACCTATTCACCCCCCAGTTGAGAAAAGTAACAATTACGTAATTTTGGAGTCACGTGACCAGCGTTTACCAGGGCTATGTCGCCGCCTTCAATTCGCGACTAGCCCTGGGTACGAGGTTGGTTGCAGCATTCTCTATTCTGTGGC